>CANXYI010426695.1:0-13326 GCA_948208565.1 Hura crepitans | reverse complement strand
GCCCTAGTAACTAACCCAAATCATCCTGTAAAGAAAAACACTTCTAATCTAACATCCACCCTTATTTCTCCTTTGGACCCTCTGGTCCTCTAGACTAGAGCCAGTAACACAATATCAGAGCTAAACCACAAATCACAAGGTTGTAAACCCATTAGCACACACACATGCAAAAATAAACATTCATTACCACATATAGCCATGCATACATTTAGTTTATCACTTCAGCTGTACATATATCCCATAATACCCACTTTATCTATATACATGAATGCATTAGTACGCACTTTATCTATACACATGAATGCATTCCTATTTACATAACTGAAAAAGGAAAATAAAATACCAAAGACTCTCTTGCACCTACACTAGTGGTGGTGTTTGATGCTAACTAGAGCTCTATTTACATCCTGTGCATCAGAGCATCGACATGCTGAGTATAACACTTAATGGTGGAATAATTCAAATATATTATGTTAGTTTATGCACACATACAACATGTTCTGTTTTGCACACAAGTATTCCTAAGACCCTGAGTTCATTTATTCATTTAAGTCAAACTATTCTTCATTTCATTTATCAATCATTATAGCTCAATTTATCATTTTATAGGCCCATACTAGATAGACTGCACTTTAAGACACTAGACAGAGGGATATGTCCTATGTAGTGGCCCACTTTTAGAGCTTAGATAGCTACACCTACATCGCTCAGTAGCAGGGAACCATCTATGGACCACTCTCAATATCGTACTAGCAGATAGCAGGAACCTATCCATAGACCACTTCAAATATCTGTGAATCATAGCAATCAATAACACAAAGGTGGATAGTAGGGACCTGTCCATAGACCACTCCCAATATCCATATATACCTCAATAACTGTGCAGGGTACATCATACAATCTCAGCGGCTGCACCCGCCATAAAAAACATAAGGCAATAGGCCCTAGAAAGATTGACTACCTAATAGTTGTTCTATCCCCTAGTTGAACGGGCAACCCATCTAGTGAGTATTTAATTGATGGGCCATAAATCATTTTAGACCATATTCCTTATTAATTTATCCTTAGGCTACATTTCTATACCTAATTCACTTAAATAATTACGACTTTGCTATTGTCACAAAAGTCACTATTCATTTGGTCAGTTTTCGCAACTGACACTATTTATTTGGTCATTTTCCCATTTTATGCCTTCCATTACTCTTACCATTCAAGTCCCATTTTTAAAGTTTCTTTACATCATCATTCCCACATTAAATCCACATTATAAAGTATACTAATTTCCCCAAGTTCTAGTCACATTTTCACATCAAATTAGGTCACATTTTTAGGATGCATGACATGCCACTTTTAGGTCACTTAGGATTTCTACGCTTTATGTACACCTCCTTTGCACACCAAATCTCCAAACACACATGCCATGGACATTATAAGACATCATTCGGCCACTTATTGCACACATATACACACACAATTTCTTCCCAATTTATTCTACAAATCACATTAATTCAATGCCAATGTCATGATTATAATGCCAATTTGCCTAATTAACATACATATACATAAGATGTCACATTTTCATACAATGGCACATACATGAAATTCAACATACAAGATAGGAATAACATATTTGAGTTATTCCACATACCTAGGGTGTGTGTACACCCCTTTTCCCACCACTTTGAGCTTGATTTTGTAGGTTTCTCTCACTTGAATTCTCAAACCCTAAACATAAACATTTCTAGCTTAGAAAAATTCTCAAAAATTAAATATAGCTCCAAATGAAATTATAAAATCATAGGGATTCTTAGAATTACATAAGCTACCTATACCAAAAATAAAAAATTGGATTTATAGACATTTACCAACTTTGGGCACTATTCACCCAATTATGAAAACTCTCTAAATTGATCCCTTTTCTTCAAATTAATGATGGAATTGATGCCTAAGGATGATGGAGGTTCTAATTATATAACTTTTTCATGAATTTTGGGTGGGATTAGGAGAGAGAAAGCATGGCAAAAATGGAGGAATTCCTATGGATGGCATCGGCTTGGAGCTTTTGGTGAAGAAGATGAAGTTGTGGTCACATGTGTGGTGTACACACATATGTAATCTTTTATGGGTGATGGGTTGGACCCTTTGGATTGGGCCAAATGGCCCCCAAACCAATTTTTAGCATTTTACATCACTTTTTGGTTCAAAAATTCATAAAATATTCTATAAGTCTCTAAAAATTCCCATTTCAATTTTTGAATTCCTCAATTAATAGGACTAGGGTCAATGTAAAATTTTAAGTCAAAATTCCACCATTGACTTTTTTAGTACTATTCACGGTCAGAATAAAATATTCAAAAAAATATCAGTTGACTTCAGAAAATTCTAATTCCTCCTCCATCATACTCAGTGGAAATTTTGAGGTTCAGGGTATGATATTTTCGAGACCATCTATGAACATCTCGGGACTGTCCCAACCCGACCTCATTTTATCTTCGTAAATAGTAGTTCTTAACCTAAATAGAATTATTAGTTCTGCTAAAACTTTTAATTCATTCATTTTCCCTATTTTCAAGCCTATCAAAGTTTTATGACCAATATACTAGTCATCAAACTCGAAATGATGACCCACACTACAAAGAACATCACTTGGGCCCGCCTGGTACTGTTCATAAGACTTTAACTGTCGGGTGTTATAGTATATGTGGCAACAAAAAATTATGTGAAATTAATGGCAAGGATGAAACTAGAATTGAGAACATAACAACTTGATGAGATTAAAGAATAGAGAATGGTAATTAATTGACAAATGAACTAAAAGAAGTATTGAGAATAAAATATTTTATATTGGATAAACCGGAAAATGTATGTAATGATTATGAAAGATAATTGAAAGGGAATCTAGGGGATTTCTAGTTGTTATACACTAGATAGGTTGACCAGTCAACTAGGGATTAACAACCACTAGAGGCTGAGTCTGTATGGATTTTAGCATGTCTATGGCGAATGCAGCTGCCGAGTATTGATTTGAGCCTGTATGCTCTGGGTATTGAAAGTGGTCTGCAGACAAGTCCCTACTACCCACTTATAGATATTAGGAGTGGTTTACGGATGGATCCCTACTATCTGCTAGTCTGGTATTAAAAGTGGTTTATAGATGGGTCCCTGCTATCAGACGAAGGGTGTGTACAGACGCCAAGGTCTACAATGTAAGCCACTGTAAAACTTTGTCTTTTGTCTGGTTCCCGGACTAAGTTGGTGCAGCAGCCAAGGCCTAAAATAGGGGCTATTGTACATTGCGATTCCCGTTATCCAATGGTTGGGAGTTCTTCCTAAACTTGTGGGGATGAAAGATAAATAAAAGAATTTGAAGAGACTTAATGATAGTCTGAGAAATCTGAAACATAAATTACTTTAATGAAGATAATCTATGAGTGAAAGTACTAAGACCAAAGAATAATTTGTAAAGGCTGAGATCGAATAAACTTATGTGAACTTAATGAGAATACCTAAATAAATAAAAGATGGAGGAAATGGTAAATGGGCAGGAAATCACTTGAGAAGGAATAAGTTATAGGAGAAATTATCTAGTATAAATAATAGACAGTAACCTATGCGAGTATACATAATGATTGAACATAATAGATGGTTAGATAGTACTAGCCCTATACTTAAATATGGTAAGGACACATGAATTAGAGAAATGTTAGGATTATTCCCTTGATGGATAATCATAGATGGAAGTGTAAGTTGAAAAGATTAGGAAATATTAAATAGGTATTATTAGTAAATTATTGTGTGCTTGCATATGATAGAGTACATGGTATGTTTGGTTAAATTCACCACTGAGTGCATACTCTGCGTATCGGGTGTCTGATGCATAGGTGGTAGATTTAGGAAGATATGATGCAAACAATTAGCAGTGCATTAGATGACTGTCCAGGTATGATATTATCTGGTTGAAGTATGTGGTATATTAGTGAGAGGCACTCGTGCATGTTATTATGGGTAATTGGGTGTTAGGATACTTGATTGCTGGCGCAATAACCTTTAATAGTGGAAAACTAGTTTGTAGCTGTAATACCAGCTTAAGCTGATGAATGGGTGTAAAATCAAGTGTGTGAGTGTCATATGCTTGGTAGGATTACCTCAGATCATATGAGCTATTCAAGGAAACTCTTAGACTGAATAGGATTAACGTAAGTAAGAGTTAAATGAAAGGCCCCTGGGTAAAATCCAAGGATGGGTGACCTCACGAGATGTAGCATGCTTTGCCTATTTTCTTCGGGAATGGGCAGGGGGTGTTACAACTACCATCTCTATTCCACCATTTTCATAGCTTCTCAAGCCTAACACAACCACCAATTACCACTTAAAATTCTTTTGACAGGTTTAAAATTGATTTTTAAAGGGATTAGAGGCCATAGAAGTCCATAGAACTCAAGAAAGTTGAAGAAGTGCACAAGTGTACATAAAGGGTGCTTGGAAACCAATTATGTGTGTGTGTAACTATTTCCTCCCTTTTTTAATTTTTTTCTTAGAGGATTTTTACCATCCTAAGAATGCTTGTAATCTTAGATTTTCATTTAGGGACTTAGAGAATTTTCTATGGATTTTTTAAAAGAAGGTGGTGTGTATGAAGAATGAAGAAAAGTGAGGGGCAACAAGGCCATTCCCAAGCTTGAAGTGTAGGATATGCCTTGCTTGTTAGGGAGGTATCTGAATTTAAAGTATTTAAAGCATGTAATCTAGAATTCATTTGTAAAAGGTGTAGGAAACTTGTATGGAAGTTGAGGAATTCATGGTTAAAGTATGTGTATTTGTGAATCAGGCTTGTGTTTGTACTAATTATGTGTGGAATGAATGAATTGTGTGGTGATTAGATGAAAAGAATGAATGGAAAGGGTATATCCTCACTTGGCTAAGAGGGTGGTATGAGTGTATGTTGTGCATATGGCTTAATTAAAGTGGTATTAGTATGATTTCTAATGTATTTGACATAAAAATGCATGAATTGAGTATGTGTTTGGTGAAAAATGGGAGTGTTGGTATCACGCCTTAGTTGGCTAAAAGCTTGCCTTAGAATGTAGGCTAGGTGTATGACAACTTAACATGGCATATTGTATGGGAATTGGCATGCTAGAGATAATATTATAGGTATAGGTGGTGAATTTGATGAAAAAGGCTTGTGTATGTATGTGTGCTTAATGTGGCCAAGGCATGGACAAGGTATGACAAGGCTTGGTTTACATGATAATTACATTGTGTGTGTACAAGCATGCTTGAATGATGTTATGATATGTGTACACATTATTGAATGTGGATAAAAGCATGTACATGGCCATTTGTAAGCATTGGCCGAGAGGAATGCAAGGCAAATTTAGCATGAAAAGTAAGGTATGGCATGGCACATTTGGCATGGTTTGTGTAATGTACATTTGGCATGAGTTAGGTGAATAAACATGGTTAATAAGTCATGAAATGTATAGGTATTAGGCTATCATCTAAGGTTGAGAAATGGTTGAAAAGGAACTTAAACAAACTTAGAATGACATTGTGAATTGACCTAAAAAATGGACTAAATTCGCCATGTAAATGGCACCCTAATTTTACGACATTTTGTAAGGTTTATGTGGAATAAATTGAACCCACTTTAAGGCTATTTAAGATGCATAATTAAAATTGGCTTAAGCTTATGAATATCTATGGAAATGAGTGCAAATAGAATTGAAAAATATCATAAAAAGAACTTAATTTGAGAACTAAAATGGCATATGCAAAAATGATAATGACCTATAATTGTCTTGAGAAAAATGACCTAGGGACACATATATTGAAATGTACCTTGAACATAGACATAATTGAATTTAAAATAATGGCCTAGACTAGACTTGATGTGAACGTAATTATGCTTACGAAAGTAACTTAAAAAGGCTTAGAAAAATTGACTCATAACTATTCGGTAAGACCAAAAATGACTTGTAACTATCCAGGTCAAATTTTAACTATCAAATAAAATTCATAACTATTTATTTGTCACTCTAAATATTATAATATGATTATCAATAAATAAATAAACATAAATTAAGGTTAGATGGCCCATTATTTAGATACCCATTTGATGGGTTAACCAATCAACTTAAGGATTAGCAACTACTAGATGATTTCTATAGTTTTTTGGATATTAGGAGGTTTACAAACTGATCCTTGCTATCTTGATTTTGTTGGTTATCTAGATATTGGGAGGTCTACGGACTGATCCCTACTATCCATTGAAGTTCTTGCTATGATTTTTGGATGTTAGGAGGTCTACGGAATGATCCCCACTATCCATAATATGGTTGGTGGTTGAGTTGTTTGACATATTTGAAGGTCTATAGACTGATCCCTACTATCTCTTGTCTATTATTAAGAGGTTCAAGTTAGCTCATCCCTACTATTAGACTAGGTTGATGCAGTAGTTGGGGTCTAAAATATGGGCCACTACACATCTTTTCAATTCCATCTTAGTTAAGTGTCTTAAATGTAGTCTATCTAGTTGAGCCAATTAAATTAAATTAAATTAATCTATAGAATTTGATTGATAGCAAGTTACTGTTTAAATAATCAAATTGAAATTAGTATAGTGGCATTTTTGTAATTATTAAGAATATGTGGCATATCACCTAAATAGCATGAATTAACTAGTACATCATTCACACACTGCTTTTTTAACTGTCATATTATCAGTACATATGGGCCATTGTATATGACACGTTTTAAATACCTTAAATTCATCATTGAGTTTTATACTCAGTGTACTAGTGTTTTGGTGCGTAAGATGCAAAGATAAGCAATTTAGCCTCAAAGACCTTATAGTGTAGTAACATAGATTTTGAAAGGTATATAGAGTCTTTCCCTTTTGTCTTGTTTAGCTAACACTCATGTAAACACTGTAGGGTATGGATTTAGCATGCTTAGAGGCTGCTTATGTCTATATATATATAAAAAGGATAAATGTGATGTATATAAACAAGTGATTTATTTGAATGGCTTGCATGATGATTTTTTATAAATGTGGGCCTAAGGCCCTATGTGTTTGTAAAATGTCATTGGTCTATGTTGATATTAACTGGGGGACTAGATGGGTCCAGAATGAGGAAAAATGATATTTTTTTTCTTTAGAAGTGCTTTTACTAGTGACAAAAATTATGGTATGTCACCCGAGTAGCCGTTGTATTGCCTAATTTTTTGTAACATGTAGAATGTTTGTAAATGGGTTTTCTAAGTCTATCATACCATCTATGAACATGTTTAAAGGTTAAACTAAGAATCTAAGTAATATCTGATAAAGTTTTAAAATAGTACATAAGTGTTAAGGAGTGCACACCTGGAGCAATTTTGGGATGGTTGATTGTTTGCGTCCCTTATGTTTTCTTTAGGCTAATCAAACTAAAATAGTCGAAGACTCGACCTAAGCCTCACTCCTTGAGTCTCAAAAGATGAGAAGGAAGCTCAAGGAATCTAGAGCCACTCTTATTTTATTAGCATAGGAAGAGCGAATTGGACACCACAAGGTAGGAGTCACCACTCGACCGAGTCGGGAAATACCTTATAGGATCAAAACTAGAGCAGTTCAGAACCTTACTCTTATTTATACCTCAAATTATTATAGAAATTCAATTTGAATTTATAATATTATTCCTTTTCTCAAACAATGTTTTGCAATTAAAGTAAATCATGTATTAACATATGAGAATTTACAAAATATATTTATAGAAAAAATAAATAAGTGTGCGGATTCGAAATATCATACATGAAATTAGGTAGTTAATTGTATCGAGAACTTTGGTTCTTGTTTGCCAAATTTGGAAAATGGATTTTATTGTAGTGACTTTTATTGAAATCAGGAGTGATCGGTTTAAGAACTTTGGTTCTCGTATGCTAATTTTGGAAAATGAATTTTATTATGTTAACTTTTATTTGGAAGAACAGTTTGAGAACTTTGGATCTCGTATGTTAATTTGGAAAAATGAATTTTATTGTGGTGACTTTTGGAAGAATGGAATATATTTTATTAACAAAACACCAATTTATTGGGTAAAAATATGATTTTGGTTATTATTTCTTTTTAACATGTAAAATCATTTTTCTACCAATTCGGCATTCGGGGAATATTTCGGGAATGAAATTGGAAGTATTATACATAAAATCAGGTGATAGATTTAACTTGAGAACTTTGGTGCTCACATGTCAATTTTTAGAAAATAATTTTTCTTTATTATGACTTTTATTAAGGAAAATCAAAACCCATTATATTAATAAAACACTAATTAATTAAATAAAAATATTTTGATTATTTTTCCAATCATGTGAAAAATCATTTTTCTAATTATTACAGCATTCATAAAATATACAGGGAAATAATTCGATAATAAAAATATAATACATAGCAATTACCTAAATACATCTTAATTGAATAAATAATAAAAAAAATAAAATTGCATTTTGGGAGACCTAAAATACAATTAAACCGTAAATAGGCAATAATAAAAGAAATCAATAGAAAAATTGCAGAATGCAGAATAAAATTGACAGCAAAAAATAATGGGTTGTTAAAAGATTACTTCGGCGGGATTTAATAAGGTGGCAAAAAATATAGCAATCAGATTGCAAATAATCAAATAACTCGCATCACAACAATAAAAATAATATATTAGTATGCGAAGCAAAAATAGACAAACAGACAGAAATCAAATAAAAATGAACAATCACAAAAATATAAAATATTGCACAAATAAATTATCACATCTAACTAGTAGATGGATAAAACAAAAAGGAAAATGAAAACAGCAAAAATGATAGAAATAATATATTTGGATACGAAGCAAAAATAGACAAATAAATAAAAATAAAATAAAAATAGACAATCACAAAAATAAAAAATATTGCCCAAATAAATTATCACATCTTATCGGTAGATGGCTAAAATGGAAATAAAAATGAAAATAGTAGAAAAATGGGTTAGTTGACATACCAAGTATATTTGCCTTATAAAACATCACGATTGAATTAGGAAATTGTGCTTGAATCTTTAGAAAAGCAAAAAAATGGTGTTGAAAGAATGTTTTTTTGCCTTTTTGATGTATTTTCTCTCTCTTCAAAATGATAAACCCCAAAAGTAAAAACCCCCTTTGGCTTTTATACATGTTTCCTGAGGTTAAAAACGGCCATTTTAGCAAAAAATGGCCACAACATCCGTCTTCCAGAGCAAAACGACCATTTCAGTTGTTTTAAGACCAAAATGGTTGTTCCTTTCGAGGAAACAGCCCATTTTGGGCCAAACAGCCAAAATGGGCGTTTTGGTAACCAAAATGGTTGTTTCCTATATGGAAACGGTCCGTTTTGGGCTAAAACAGCTAAAACGGCCATTTTGGCCTAATGGCTATTCCCTTCGCGAAAACGGTCCGTTCTTCTCTAAAACATCCATTTTCTCTTAGAAAACGACCATTTTTTATTTATTTTTTGATTTTTTTAAGGAAAATTTTTGAGATCTTTGGTTCAGATGTAAAAAATCCATTTATTAGGATTTTCTTCATTTTCATCATCATTAGGCAAACCAAAGCTAGAAGCCCTAGAGACCCAGTGTCTATAGTTGCCCCCCAACTTTAGGGAGGCAATTATAGAGTGTGTGAGGTGATCTAAAGTTCAAAAAGGAAAGAGAAATGTACCTAAGGGGGTGATCTTTTTGTAAGAATTGCCATAACCAGAGTTAATGAGGTCTAGGCAATGATGGAGACGTTACAACCGTAGTTGATTTAGTTCAGGTAGTATTATGAGACGTTGCACCCGAAGATGACTTAGTTCAGGCAATGCTGTGAGATATTGCACCTAAATTCAGGTAGTGATGTAAGACATTGCGCTCAGAAAGGACTTGGTTCAAGTAGTGCTATGAGACATTACACCTAAACTTGGGTAGTGCTGTGAGACGTTGCGCTCAAAAATGACTTGGTTTAGGTAGTGCTGTGAGACATTACACTCAAAGATGACTTGGTTCAGGTAGTGCTGTGAGACATTGCACCAAAAAATTTCTTAGAAGGACACATTTGTAAGATTGCCTAGAAAATTTAAGTTACCCCTTGTGTAAAAAAAAGATGAAGTAAAACATGTTAGTTCATCAGAGGTCATTCACAACATGGATGCATGTTGTGTATGTGAGTTCAGGAGTCAAGTCTATCCCTAAAAGCTCCTCAAGATCCAATGTGAATTGATTATTTCCACCTAGTTGATCCCCTACCTACTGATCCAACTCAGCCTCTGTCAGTAGTATGTAGCCTACCGGTGCTCAGGGATCAACCTTTGTGATCCCAATAGTGATGTAGGTGTCTCAATAGACCCATAGTTGCTATCAAAGAGACTCACCAAGATGCTACTCTGAGATGCCTTGTCCAAGCAATATTGTAGTGACAACTCCTCCAACGATAATCCCTTTGCCCGAGGATCAGCTGGCATGGTGTAAATGCTCAAGGATGGTCTAGATCGGGTTGAACCTAACATTGTGCTCCATAGACTAAAGACCATATAATTCAGTCTAGTTCAACTGGCTGGAGCTACCAACACATCCGAGGTAGTTGAGAGCTGAAACCCAATGTAGGTAGCGGTGGACTGGGTCCTAGATGGTAGACACCTTAGTCCAGTTGGCATTATAAATAGTATCAAGCTAACCAATAAACCCCCAATGCTCGTTTAGGCTCTCGAGGATCTCTATGTCCCCATTTATGGGTAGGTGCAGTAGCTTTGTGAATTGCAAAAAAGAGACGTTGAACCTATTACCTAACACGGTGAAGTGGATAACAGAGGCATCATCCAAATGGGCTCATCAAAATCGAAAGGTGTTGAGGAATTTTAGCATAGCAACCAAATAGGTGGCGCACTGTAATAGGTAAAACACTTGCCATCCCACCTGGACGAGCAACTAATCCACTCGATCTAAGATACCCAAATCTCGTAGTGTCTAGGTGCATATATATTAGCTCCTAATTTGAGTAAAGGTGGCCAAGCATTTATATCACTCCATCTCCTCATTAATAGGCCAACCTGGTACTGCAATGTGTTCTAGCACAGGTTGGTAGCATGGATGGCTTTGTTGGCATGGTGGTATGGTTACATGTGTATATTTATATAGTTGTTGGGTGAAAAAATTGTCAAAATGTATGAAAATGGTGAAAAATAAAAAAAAATGCACCTTTTATAGTAAGAGGAAAACAACCATTTTTGCTGTGCCAAAACGGGCATGTTGGGCCGTGAAAATAGCCATTTTAGGCAGAGAAAACGACGGTTTTCCCAATTGAAAATGGCCGTTTCGAGGCCTGAAAATGACCATTTTGGGCTCTAGCCTAAAAAGCCCATTTTCTAGCTTAAAACGACTATTTTCAACTAGAAAATACCTATTTTCTAGCTAAAAATGCCTATTTTCGCCCAAAATGCCCCTTTTTCATCTTTTAAAGCTATAAATACCCTAATGCATGCATAGATCCTCGTGCTACTTGAGTTTTTTCCTTGTTTTTGCAATAATGAGTGACAAATTCCTTAAAAACCTTCATAAAATTCTTGATCTCCCTTCTACATGGGTAGCCCCCTCCTTAACTCCCTACAGCGGGCTAAAATTTCTTCGAAGAGTGCATCTTAATCAAACTTTTCTCAGGCAACGACCTAATTTTAGGACCCATAATTCCATGTCTTTTGATTTTCTCATTAAGAGTTGTGCTCCCTGTTTGACGAATTTGTTGCAATTTTGGGTGTGTTTTATTCTTTTGACAAACTACCTTGCTATCTAATCTATGTTCCCTACTACCCATATAAGGTTATCAATGTATTAGGGATATTAGCATCCTTAGTTGCCAGATGGGTCCCACAAAAAGGGCCAGTCTCTCTGAGTGCACTGCTGGACTATGCTTAATACTACACAAGCATTCCATCCCTATAAGCGAGTGCATATTTATTCATATTTTTCTCCAAATATGTGATAGTTTCAATTGAAGACCACTTTAGAGACAACAGCTATTTAGCATGATCAATGATTTGAAGAAAGGGTTAAATCCTTTTCCTCTAATCTTGGCTAAAATAATTCTTGGTTTAGACACTGTGCAGTCTAAAGAAGCTAAATTTTTTCGTGGGAGCCCATATCTACTTCAAGGTTTTTTTATAGAATAGACCACACTAGAAAAGGGTTTTCACCTTATTCTCTAGTCTGCCTTTTGCCTATAAAGCCCTTGCGGGTTTTCATTCCAACCAAACTTTTTAAGGATTGACTGCCCTTGTGAGTTTTCACCCGACACTTTACTTGACTTTTGCTTAGGATGCCTTCACAAGTTTTCATTCATAACAACATTTTTTTAAGGTCTAGCCATAAGAGAAGCTTCACCTATTGGATAATCCATTACCTCGTGTCCTTAGATGTTATGGCTTGAAGCATTTGATGTCTCGAGCCATTATGTGTTGTTTCACAGATGTGGAGCGATGGGTTTCATGACTGAGTGCTCTAATAAACGATGCTATAAGTTTTAAAAACCCCTTAGATTTGCTTACTATACATGCGGTGTAGTGGTCCGTCATGCTGTATTCCTCTAGTCAGCATTCACGAGGTTACCTTTTATATCCCTGAATGTTGTGTGAAGCAGTTCGGTGAGACCCAAGGGATTGTAACCTCCCTGTTGTCTTTTAGAGGAGGAGATATATCTATGATCTTCACTTCCAGTTATCATGAGCTATAGAGGTGATTACCCCTGAAGACAAACATTGCACCTAGGGTCATTTGCAACTTTTGAACTTCAGATACATAAAAAAAATGGGTAATAGGCCCTTCTCGAGACAATCGGGCCTATTAGCTGAGGATGAGTGGCGAGAGCAATAGCAAGAGGTAGAGGGTTTGAAAAGAAAGAAACAAAAAGAAATTTTTCTACTTTTATTTTGTATTCCTTTATTGTATTTAACATTATACTCCTTTAGTTTATAAAATGCTCAATCATTCTTATTAAAGTGGTCCTATCTTGCAACATCATTTTAGCATTTTATGATAATCACAATAGGACATTAATGCAACAACACATTTCCTTATTTAATTAAGGGAGTTCTTAATTACATCTTAAACTCCTATCATCAATCAACCCTCATGGGTTTTCTTGATTGACTATTTTCTCTCGACCTCTAATTGTTGCATAGGGTGCCATTTTTTGGTTTTCACCCTATCGGGGTACCCACTTTTAGCAAGGTTGCCGCTTACTAGTTTTTGACCCGTAGGGCTACTATTTCTTTTCTTTTTCTCATTTATTTATCCTTAGACATAGAACA
>CANXYI010426657.1:0-10207 GCA_948208565.1 Hura crepitans | reverse complement strand
AATTTTTGGGACATAAAATATATTATTTTTTCATATTATTGCCGTAATTTAGGCTTAAGATTTTGGAAGGATTTAGGGCTTGGATTGATGGAATTTTAGAGATAGAAATAGGGAAAAACTAACATTTCTATCGATTATAATAATTTTTTGAATGAAGAAAAAATTATTTTTGGAAAGGGTATAAATAAGAGAAATTCTTATTTCCTCCCCTACACACCATAACAACACCTCCTCCTCCACTCCACTAAGAAAAACTATCCCTTCTCCTCTACCTCTCTCTTTTTTATTTCTTCCTCCATAAAGCCACCCACTCCGCAAGCTTACACCTAATTTGAAAAGGGTCCCGAGATGAGTACGTGGATACCAAAATCATCGAGAATGGCAGAGTATTTCGAGAGAAAAATTGAGAAGATTCCCGAGGTGAATAGTAACCTCCCAACACTCGAGTTTTTTTCCGCTAATTTTATTTTTCACGGGTTCCTTAGGTGTTGTAGAGCACATATATAGGCTCAAAATATTTTTTCGATGTTTATATTATTTCGTATTAATTTTTTTATTTTTGTACCCTTTTGTATTCGTAGGCAATATGTATACCCGAGCCTCTCAAGGTAAGGAGAAGACCTAGGCTGACATCGAGTGTCCTGTACAACCTTGTTTAGTATGTGTAATCACCTTAATTTGCCTAAAATTTGCATGAAAGGTGCTATGGGAAATTATATCTATATTAGTAATAAATGTGATTAAATACCCAAAAATGAAATAAATGCTATAAGTAGAAATTTATGATGAATGACAATATGCAAGCATGATTTGTGATGGTTTAGTGTGATTATCAATGATGAAATTGCAAGAATGTTGATATTGAGCTTATAAAAACAGGTTGAAAATCGAATATGCCATAGTTGTCTGTTATATGCTTAGAAATGCATGCATATGGCTATTGTATGATTACAACATGTACTATGGATGTAAAGTGTGGTAGATTGCCATTGAATGACTTAATACTTAAGAGTGCAACATTATGCCTACTTGAACCAATAAGTGCACTAATGTGTGTGCAAATGTTCTTGTCAATTAGAAAGTATCGTTGTGCATGAATGTGATGTGCCAATATGCTCAAGATGGATTTTTGACATATAATGAATATGTATGTGTTATAAATGCATGATAAGGCAATGTCTAACCATTAGAAGGTAAATATCCAAAAATGCCATGAAATGATTGCTTGATGTGTATTCTGTTTTTAAATGGCATAATGATATGTTGCTGTGTTTCAATGCTATTACACCTAGGAAATGAGTCCTACAGGTGTAATAGACATCAATTGGCCTAAGTTGGCTAAGTGATAGCCTTCGAGCCTAAGTGATATGCATCTATAGATGTTAGAGCCTTCGGGCCTAAGTATATATACCTATAGGTATGAGTGCCTTCGGGCCTAAGTAATTCCGTTATCCATTCTTGGTTAGTTTTCTTATTAATATGGGCATAAGTTAAACACATTAAAATGACTTAAAAATGCATAATTTGGAATTATATGTTAAATGGCAATAATATGTGGCCTATGGATATAAGTAGGCCGAATGACATAAACATCGGTCTTAAGGTGTTCAATTATGATTATGATGTGTATATATAAGTATATGAGTAGATACAGGTATTATGACCCAAAAAACATGTATGTTATGATTCATTACAATGCATTATTATAATATGTTGATCGAAATGCTATAAGGATCATGACTTTATTTATGAAATGCATTATATTAATTAAATGGTCGTTATTTGATGTTCATATAATGCCTTAGTAATTATGCTATCAACATGTATTGTTTATGCTTGAAATATGCATGTTTGCATATAAGACACCGAAATTACATGTTTGTGATATTAAAATCGAAAATGACTTGTGTTGCATATATATATAAGGACATGCTAAAAATAATCTTTTTACAAGTTAAAGTGATTACACCACTAAGAAAAAGCTTAGCATATTGCTTGTTTGCGATGTGTAGGTAACAAGGCAGCAGATTAGAGCCAAAGCTTTTGCATATTAGGAGACATGAAGATAAACCCTGTATGGGTATTTTTGTATCTTTTTGTAATAGTGATTGTGACGTAAATGTAATGGGTATATAGATAGTGTGCTCTTGTGATCTTGGAGGATTGGGTCTAATCTGTATTTGCAGTGGGTTTTTTTGTACTCAAATATTATAACTATTGACTTTAGTTTTTTACTTCTCACATGTTCGTGTGTTGACTAATGAGGTTGCATGTGAGAATGTTGACTGTGAAGAGCCTGAGGCTTATTATGTTTTATGTTATGTTTGGAGGGTCAGGAGGACCTATTGGGTTATAGATGAGATTATTGATTATATAAAAATGTTTTTTAGCAGGTAAAAATTTGGAAAAGTGTCCCGATACAACCATTATGCTGCCAGATTTTTGACACGATTACCCTAATGTTTACCTCAATATGCATGCCAAAAAGGTTTTTAATGTTTTATTTCATATTTAAGTCAAAAAATGTTTTCTTATATAAAAGTTTTAAATTTAAAATGATTTTTAGATAACAAAATTGGATATTATTTTGCATGCATGCATCCCCCGTTCGGGTCCGATGTACGAATCGGGCGGAGGGCGCCACATATACACACACACACTCTTTCATCACTTGCTCTATCATACTTAGAAAATGCATCATATCTCATGATTTCTTTTCACTATACCTATCTCATTTATCATAGAAAAATGCACATAAAGCATTCTCTTACATTCTAAAATTAACTATACAAATTACTTATTATTTCATATTATCATATCATATCTCTTATGATTTAAATTATTTGAAATCATAAAATTCACAATTTTATTATTTAATCACATAGTCATACATATATGTAGCATCAAATCTTCTATAATTATATACGATTACATCATATCATGTTTCCGCTCTAAATGTTGCTTTAGGCAGCACAGACTCACTGCTCTAACGGTTGCTTTAGATAGCACTGACTTACTGCTCTAATGGTTGCTCTAGACAGCCACGTTACTTATTTTCACATTTGATTTTTTACCATCATGCATTTCACACACACATCTAATTTTTAATCATCAATTTAAGGCATTATACATGTATTGCATATTCTACAACTATCACATATCATTTACACCAAACTAATCAATTTAACATACATAGTTTATGCATTAGAACACATATTTTTTAAACTTAAAATCATTTATACACATACTATAAGGGATACACTTACTGGGATAACCTTAGAATACTCATTGGAGCTTCTAAAAACCTTCTCTAATCCTTTCCCTTTGTTTCCTTCTTATCTCTTCTAGAACATAACCTCAATCCACATTTAAAAATTCATAATAAATCACATATGCTTTAATTTTTCAAATCAATCACATATAACTCTTATTGGTTCCCAAATAAGCTTTTGAAAAATATCAAAGGTTGAAAATGAACACTTACTTGAAAGGGTGTCACTATTTATCCAAGAACTCTCCTCTATAAATCCTTCCAATTTAATCCATCTTCTCTTTAATTTCCATTATAACTCTACTTTAACTACCTTTAAAAGTTGGTTTGAGGTGGAGTTTATGTTTAAATCAGGCTTAAAGGGAGCTTGATGAAGTAATAATAGTGGAAAATGTTATGTGGAAATAATGTGAAGAAGAAGAAGAAGGTAAAAAAGGGCTGGTGGCTACCTAACATTAAATATTTTACTCTTTTATAGTCCTTCTCTAAAGGCTAAAATCAATTCCAAGAAAATCTAATGGCCCATATTTTTCCCTTTTCTAAAAAATCCTCTTTTATGCCATTTTATTTTTATTCTTCCATTCCAAATATCAATTAAAACATGTAAAATCCCATTAATTCACTTGAAATAATATTCAAAAGTCTAGAAAAACCTGTGCTCAAAAATCACAAAAAAATAAAGTTAATTCGATATTTTAATCTTCACTTGATTTTTATAAAATACTTTTGGATGTTCAAAAATTACAATTCTACTTCCATCATATTCCTTGGAATATTTGAGCCTTAAGGCATGATATTCTTGGGTCCATCTAAGCAAAAACAAAATATTTTTTTGTTAAGCTTTAACTGTGTCACTATTCATGGTACCCTACAGTAAAAACTTAATGTCTATTTTTAACAATCTTAATAACATTATTTCCACTTCAAACTTTGCTCAAAAATGTTTTATAATATTTTATTCATCTTGTAACATTAGTGTAACCCAGGTCTCAAGAAATACTATTCACCTTGTAAAAGCACTATTTATGAATACTCTTGTTATTAGTCATTTACTAATCTAATGTTCTCATATCCATTCCAAATTGCATCCATAGCCTTTATGTAACATATATTCTTAATTAATAAAATAATCAAACTCTGATTACATCTTAGGAGTTATTATGCATCACTCAAAGCTTCACTATTCACAACTATATTTGTTATCACTCGTTACTTATCCAAACATCCTTATTTTCATGCCAAAATGCACTTGCAAATTATATATAACATAAACTCTTAATCAGTAAGAAAATCTTGTTCACTTCAAGAAAATCACTATTCATGAATCTCGAGACTATTGAGGCATTACATTTTATATGTAAAAAATAAAATAAAAATTAAATTTTAAGTTTGAACAAGATGTCCACGTGGACTTCTATGACATTTTTTAGAGTCTCAAGGCTATTTTTGGCTTATTTTTAGGGTTTTTTGCTCAATTTTAGGGCTTCTTAGGGTTTTAGGGGCATTTTCAAGTTTTTTAGGGTCATTTTGCTTATTTTTGAACTTTTTCCTCACATATCTCAAGAACTCTTTAACTTTTAGGAGTTTCTTCACCAAAAACCCTCTGAACTAGGAAGTGCCTTTAACCTCAATATCTACCATTACCCTCACTTTGATGGGGCTAAAAAGCTGTGCCCATTAAGTTGCATTAAAGTTTAAAGGAAAGGAAGAGATATATACCAATGCCTTAAAGTGGCTCCAAAAACTCCCTCTGCTTAGTAATTGTGACTTAATTTGGCTTTGTGGTGTGCTTTTAAGAGTAAAAACAACACTTTAAGGTTTTTTATATTTGAAAGCTTCATTTGCTTGATAGATGCAACTTGAGTCAACTTTGGCATTTTATACTCTTATGAGCAGAGTTTGTACCTTAAGGCTATTTATATCCAAAAGCTTCCTTAGCTCGGTAGGTGTGACTTGGATAAGCTTTATTATGTCATGCTCTTGAGAGAAAAATTTATGCCTTAAAGTTATTTTGTGTTTTAAAGCTTCCCTTGCTCGATGGTTAGTTTAAGTTGATTGATAAACAAGTTGTAACCCTTTCTAAGGCTTAAGATATTACACCATTTCAAAAATGGGTTTGAGTTGTAACCCTTCCCATGGTACCCTTAAAGGTGTTTAAATTGTTCAAAGCCACACGTTAGACTCTTCTTAGACTCAGATTGTTAAAAGCCATATGTTAGACTCTTCTTGGACCTTTATTAAGGTTTGAGATGATTTTATATATGAATTGTAACCCTTCTAGGGCTTAAATATTGTACTTTCATAAAAAGGGGTCTGAGATATTAACTCCATTTAGCAAAGAGATAATCTGATATATGAATTGTAACCCTCTCTAGGATTTGAGTTGTAATCCTCTCTAGGGTTCCTTCAGATTGCTCATATTTGGGCCATGCTCTGGGCTTCTTGTAATTCTCTATTTAAAGCCATGCTCTAGGCTATTATTGAGGGTTATGCTTTAGGTTTGTTGTCTAAAACTATGTTTCAGGCTATAGTTGAAGGCTATGCTCTATTGTCTAAAATCGTGCTCTAGGCCTATTGTTAGAGACCATGCTCTAGGTTGTAGCTTAAAATCTTGCTATGGGCTTATTGTTTGCTCTTTTTTGGTAACTTTCTTTTAAAAGCATGTCTTTTGAGGTAGTTTAATTTCTCTTGTTGTGGTGACTCGATAAGCTAGTAAGCTTACCCCCTGTGTCAGTGCGAGTGACAATGCATTTATAGCTTAAGAGCTAGTAAGCTTGCCTTATGCTTTAGCATTTGCTTCATAAATGGTGTAACATTCAACATTTAGGAAGTTATCTTACAATATCAAAAAGGTATAGAGTTAGCTTTGTACCTTAAAGGGAATAAGTGTTTACCTCTTATTCATTCTCTTTCTTTTTCTTATTTTTTGTTCCCTCTCTTCTTTTATTTTTATGCATTTCAAATAATCCATTAAAGAACATAAGTTAAATGTTTCTAGTCTAACTTTAAGACTGTTGGTACATTATCGCTAGTCATCAAGGCATCTATCATGGTTCAATGGCTTTATCTTATTGATGTAGCAAGGTATTTTTAGTCTGATTTCCTCTTTGTTGTTTTAAGACCCTTAGAATTTTTATTCCTTTGCTATCTAATGATTTACATAATTTGAAAACCTACACCTATGTCAACTAATGTGGTTTAGTGGTCCATAGATTATCTAGGCTCATTGTCACAATGAGCATCTATGGAATTATCAGTAATTGGTGATATTGGTATCCTTATTCTATAAAACTTGCTACTATAAAAGCATTAGGGCAAAGAAAATGTGTTTGGAATGGAAACACATATGATAGTACTCATATAGGATTTATTAGATGTGCTTCATTTCTCTTTTTTGGAATGTATACATGCACAAGATGTGTAAATATGTTGTGGATGTTAGTGTGTAATGATTTAATGTATATCATGACATGAAACTATTGACATCCTAGCATTTTTTACATGTATACATGTCATGAATTATGCATTTAAGACCAGCCATTGGCCTTACTAGTAAGTGAATGTAATGAAGGCAATTTAGAAAGAATTATAAGTAGAGACTAATTTATTTGTCGAGAAAAAAGGTGAGTGTCTTTATAGAGCCTTAAAGGATTAAATTTGGTTATTTATAAAGCTCATGTCCATTTCATTATACGTGAATAACAAGTTGATTGGGAAAGGTCTACAAGATCTATAACTATTGAGAATTAATTTAGATACTTCTTCATTGACTAGTGATTCCTCCACTTCCTTAGAAGTTGTCAATTTATTATTTTCCCCTTTTTTTCCTTCTCTTTTTTTTTTTGTCTTTTTCTTCACCCTAATTTTTACTTAAAGGGCCTGAAGGTCTTCTTTCTGGCAAGTTATGCCCTAACTTTTGCCTAGTACACCTCTCATTAGAGGTTTCAAACTAGCAAGCAACCTAACTTTTGCTTAGGCGATTATAAAGGATCGATCTAAAAGGCTTTTTTTAAAAATAAAGCCACTTGCCCAAGTGATGGGATCTCATGCCCTAATGCATAGCCTCCAAATGATTGCACTCTTGCTAGTATAACTCATTCTTATTAAAAATCAATCGTATTGCCAACAACATGAAAATTGGTTATTTGAACAATGTAAAAGTATTTCTTTTCTTGTTTTTGGCTTATTACAGGTTGAATTTGGTCAATGTAACTTAATGGTATGCTTAGGCAAGTAACAAAATAATGGCCTATGGTATTAAGACGAGTTTAATTTAGGAAAAGGGTTTTGTCATTTGTCATTATGTAGCTTGCCATTTGGCAACTTGAGTGCATGAACATAATTACTACAAATACATTCAATACAATCAAACTTGGTCTATTTAATTTTGACACTTAAGCATTTTGGACTTCATTATAGTAAGATCATGTTATCAACTAGCAACAACGTCTTCACAGTTGAATATTTTATCTCCATTCCTTTAACTTTTGCCTAGGTTGTTTCAAAAGATCTTTGATCTTATGAGGATCATTATTTTCATTTTCTTTTTTTTTTTTTCTTTTTTCTTCTTCCCCATCTCTTTTTTTTTTTTTTAGGAGTTTTCTTAGTTAACTAATGAAATTACTGAACTTGTTATCCAAGCCAAACTTTATCCAAAATAAAGAAACCTTGATGGCATATAAGAATACCTTAACTTAGAGTGACTTTCTACCTATGTAGTTCTCGAATTAAACTTTGCCTTAAACTTTTTTTCTTTCATAGGGTAGTGCTAACTTTTCTTTATTATTAGATTTTTTATTTTAGATTCTATTTTGTTTTATTTCAATGCGAAACTTGATAAAAGGGATTCTTGAGTTTGAAATATTTCAAAAGATCATTCAAAAAATAGAGACCTTTTTTATGTAACAAGTAATTTAGATGGGGTTTATTAGTTGCCATTCGGATCACTAATACTTTAGGTTTAAATATGGTTATTCGAGGCATTATTATAGGAGTTAAATTGATATTAAGCTTAACATTAGTAGCAAAAGAGTGTCTTTAAGGGCCTAACTGGCACTACCACCTTAAATTTTTTATTAGCAATTTTGATTACTTTTATTGATAACTCGGATAATAGGTAACTTTCAAAATCTTTTAGATGTGACCACGAGGTTAATATGAACCTAACCCAAGGTTTTATTTGGTTATAAAGTTTAATTAGGGTTCTAATCTATAGTTTTTAACTATAGTTTTAAGGTTTTATTATTTTAGTATTTTTAATGACTACCCAAAGATAGGATTTATAAGGTTTAAGGTGTAGGTATAAGAATTAAATGTATGGGTGATGAGAATGAAAAGCCATGGTTAAGTAGCACGGTTGATTACTTGTATTCTTCAAGAGGAGACAAATTTACAATGCAAGATTCTCTTACTTTCTCGAGCTTAGGCTTGGTAGGATGTTGATAGGATCGAGGACTGAACCCCATAGACTTAACTTGCATGCAAGTTACTTTTCTTTTAGACTCATCTTATTTTGTCGTTGTTGTTATTTTATTGTTCTCTCTCTCATTAGGTGCCATAGTAAATGCAATTCAAAAAGCTTACATATGTTGAGATTAAATAAACTAGTCTTAATTGAATTATGTCACGTGTGTAATGATTATCAATATGTATATTGTCACATGAAAAATATCATATAAATAGGTAAAAAGTTAAAACATTTCATTGAAAAGATAAAGAGATGTCTTAAATTTATCTATAAGTATAAAACATTTCCAAAACAACATAAAAGTTATGGTGTAAGTTTGAAGCTTCCTTATAGTCAAGTAGCCTAAAGAAGGTGTTTAATCTTTCTTGGTAAGTTATTAAAATGAAAAGTCCAATATTCATCAATATGATGCACTATGTGTTGGTGATATTCATAAGAGATCAAAGCAATGCCTAGGCATCTTTCCATTTTTAACTATTTGAAATAGAAGTTGTTATAGCTTTCCTTCTAATATCAATTTCTTAAAATGCCATGACAAGAGCTTTACCAAGTTAAGGTAACTCTCATTGCTAATTACTGGAGTACTAGTGAAGCTAGATCCAAGGTTGGTACGGCAGGGCTTCTTCTTGCTCAGATACTTCTCCTTCATTTCATAGCTCTCAAGATAATAAGCATTAAGTACTGCACATGCTACAGCTTGATTAATCGCATGTAGTATTTCTTGTTTAAAAACTACAAAAGCCTCAAAGAATTCTCTATGTGTAATGGAAGTAACTTGTAAGACTTTGTATCTTATTCTAGCATCAAAGGTGTTTCTAGCTAAAGTGGCGGAGGTAACTGCCAGCATTCTTTGTCTAAAGTGATCTAAAGTATTAATTAATTCTCTTCAAGACATAGGGGCATGTTAGTCATAACTATGTTATGGGATAGTTATGGGATAAGATTCAGATAATCTTTTGATAATGGATGAGAGGATTGTGAACCAATAAGTCACAAGGAGATTTTCACCAATTCTAGCCAATAATTGGTCCTTAATGGCTATCATCCACAAAGGATTAGTACGATGCATGATAAAAGATTATTCGTGATGCATGTGTGCATGTATGCATGGTATACAGCATAAACAAACACAAATAGTTCCCTTTTAATATTATTTCCCCCACACATAAAGTCTAGTCAAACTATCAGAGGTGGGCTTTATTTAAGTGTTAACGAGGAATTCATGATGCACAATTTTGAATCGGTAGCATAACGCTCATTATTTTAAGCATACAAAAAGTTATGACAACTATTGTTCGATAAATCCCAATCATTTCAAATAATTTAATTCATCCCAATAATAAAAGGCCCAATGGGTTAAAATTCGTCTTAAGAAAGACTAAAATTCATTTCACAAGAAGTCTATATCATATACAAATTAAAATATCCTAAAGGGAAGTATATTTAGCCAACTGCATAATGATGTGGTA
>CANXYI010426630.1:0-16668 GCA_948208565.1 Hura crepitans | reverse complement strand
TATGCAATTGACATGAATGTTCCCAGTTCCAATCTTTAACATATCCCTATTGTTTTTGAATTCCCTTATGTGTTTTTTGATGAGTTGCTAGGTTTACCACCTCAGAGAGAACTTGACTTTGAAATTGATGCATATCCTGGTATAACTCCAATATCTATTGCTCTTTATTGAATAACACCTATTAATTAAAAGAACTAAAAGTATAGTTGCAAGACCTATTAGATAGAGGTTATATTAGACCCAGTATTTCTCTTTAGGGAGCACCTACGTTATTTGTAAAAAAGAAAGATGAGTCACTCCAACTGTGTATTGATTACAGGCAATTGAATAAGATGACTGTGAAGAACAAATACCCATTACCCAGAATTGATTATCTTTTTGCTTAGTTGAGAGGTGCAGGTGTATTCTCAAAGATTGATTTGAGGTCTGGGTATCATTAGTTGAGAATTAGAGAGGCCAATATTCCTAAAACTGCTTTTAGGACTCAGCACAGGCATTATAACTTCTTAGTGATGCCATTTGGGCTCACTAATACACCAGTAGCTTTTATGGATTTGATGAATAGGGTTTTTCAACCTTATCTAGACTTTTTTTGGTGGTGTTCATAGATGATATTCTGGTGTATTCTAGAAATAAGAAAGAATGTGAACAACATCTCAGGGTTGTGTTACAAACTCTAAGAGAGAGACAATTGTATGTGAAGTTCAGTAAATGTGAGTTTTGGCTTAATGAAGCTCCTTTTCTTAGGCACAAAGTTTTAGCAGAAGGGATTAAAGTTGACCCTAGTAAAGTGAAGGTAGTGTTAGAATGGGAACCATCTAGGACTGTGATGAAGATAAGAAGTTTTCTAAGTTTAGCAGGGTATTACAAGAGATCTATGAAAAGGTTTTCTATCATTGCCACTCTTTTGACCAAATTGATCAGAAAGAATGTGAGATTTGAGTGGGATTATCAGTGTCAAGAAAGTTTTGAGAAATTGAAGAAGACACTAACAAAAGCTTGTATCCTAATTCAACCTAAATAGGGTAAGGATTTCACAGTGTATAGTGATGCTTCATTGAATGGTTTAGGTTGTGTGTTAATACATAATGGAAAAGTAGTAGCTTATGCTTTAAAACAGTTGAAGCTACATGAGATAAATTATCCTACTCATGACTTAGAGCTAGCTACTATTGTTTTTGCTTTAAAAATATGGAGGCACTACCTGTATGGTGAAAAACATTATATCTATACAAATTATGAAAGCTTGAACTACCTTATTACTCGGAAGGAACCGAGCTTAAGATAGAGAAGGTGGTTGGAATTAATAAAAGATTATAACTATTTGATTGCTTACTATCGGGGGAAAGCAAATGTGGTGGCAGATGCTTTGAGCAAAAAGTTCATGGTAACTTTGAAAGATATGAATGCCAGATTGTAGTATACTAAAGAAAAATGTTGTATTGGCTGAGTTACAAGTGAAAATTTATTTTTGACAACAAATTAAAGGGACTAAGATGAAAGATTAATAGTTGGTTTAGATGGTTAGTAAAGTCAAAGAGAGGAAGGCCACAGGGTTTGAGTTGATAGAAAATGGCAATGTGTATTATCAGAATAGATTGTGTGTACCTAGTACAGATGACCTAAAATTATAGATACTAAAGGAAGCTCATGAAGCTCCTTACTCTATGCATCTTATGAGCGTAAAGATGAATTTAAACTTAAAGTCTCATTATTGGTGGCCTGGCATAAAAGAGATGTGGCAGAATATGTTGCTAGGTGTCTGACATGTCAACAGGTGAAAGTTGAACACTAGGTTCCTTCTGGATTGTTATATCCTATAGCAATACCACAATGGAAATAGGAGAAGGTGACTATGGATTTTGTAATGGATTTACCTATGACTAAAGGTAAATGTGATTTTATGTGGGTGATTCTTTACAGATTGACAAAGATAACTTACTTTATTATAGTTTAGATTATTCTTTAGAGAAGCTAGCTAAACTGTATACGGATGAAATAATCAAACTTCATGGTGTGCCAGTGACCATTATTTCTGATAGGGATCCTTACTTCACTTCCAGATTTTATAAGAAGCTGCAAGAAGCATTAGGCACCAAACTAGCTTATAGTATAACTTATCATCCTTAAACTGATGGATAGTCAGAAAGGGTGATATAGGTACTCGAGCATATGCTACGTGGTTGTGTAATTGAGTTTTAAGGTAGTTGGGATTAGTACTTATCTTTGGTAGAATTTGCCTATAATAATAGTTATCAGTCTAGCTTGGGAATAGCACCTTATGAAGCTTTGTATGGTACATGACATAGAACTTCTATCAGAGTGAAGTTGAAGAGAGTAAAATTTCTAATGTTGATATGATTAGAGATGCAAAAGAGAAAGTAAAAGTGGTTAGAGACAAGGTGAAAGCTATAGTTGACAGACAAATCATATACTGATCTAAAATAAAGGGATATTAAATATGCAGTTAGGGAAAAAGTGTTTCTAAATATTTTTCCATGGAGGAAAGTATTGAGATTTGGGAAAAAGAAGAAGCTGAGCCTTAGGTTTATCAGACCCTAAGACATTATAGATAAGGACCACTAGCTTACAGGCTAGTATTGCCACCTGAGCTACAACAAACACGTGATGTTTCCCATGTTTCAATGCTTAGAAGGTAATAGTTAGATCCTTCACATGTGATCCCAATGATAGATATTGAAGTACAACCTAACTTAAGCAATGAAGAGGAGCCTGTGTAGATTTTGGCTCGTAAAGTGAAATAATTGAGAAATAGATCCATACCATTAGTCAAGGTGTTATAAAGACATCATAATACTAAAAAGGCTACATGGGAGCTAGAAGAATAGATGAAAGCATAATATCCACATCTTTTTGCTTCAGGTAATTTCAAGGATGAAATTTTCTTAAGAGGGCTATAACGCTCGTGCGTCGAGGATCCGTGAACAATGCCATTGGGTCTAAAAAGTGTGTTCGGGGTGTCGGGTCACTTACACAAGATCTAAGGTGGTAGCACCTGTCATGAAACTTTGAGGGGCCTTAAAATGATGAAAAAGGAAAATTTTAAAAATTTAGCAGAACCAATATTTTATTACGAGCTATAAGCTACTTATCTGTGAAATAAAATTGAGTCAGGCCAGGAATGACCTAGGATGTGCCTGGACAAACCGAAAAATATCATACCCTGAAGCTCAAAAATTCCATAGAGTCTATTGGTGAAAGAACTTTTGATCTCTGAGGTCATTTGTAATTTCTCATAATTTTTGAGGTTGGCATGCAAATTGAGGCAATTTGAAAATTGCACTATCGATGGAATTTGGCTATGAAAATTTATAAGCATCTAGAAGGGATTAAAATAGGAATTTTCAAGAAAACAATATAATTTTTTGAGGTCTTTATGAATTTTGTTGAATTTCTAAAGTTTTAGCCTAAATCGAGCTATTTTGAGATTGTTCGGGTGGTCACAAGACCCACCTATGCCACTTGGATAGCTGTAGGCCATGACATTTGTCCAATTTCTTTGATAAGTGTCCAAATCCAATTAAACAAAAAGAAAAATTTTTCCTCTTGACTACTAAAAAAATTGACACCACCCAAAACAAGAGAGGCCATTTTCATCATCTTCCTAGACTCATTTCTAAAAACTTTCATCACCTAAAATCCTTATTGTGTGTTAGGGATATGAAGGAAAAGGAATTAGTGAAAAAGGACTTTCTATGAATTAATTAAAAATCCCTACAGCTTCATGGTTAGAGACAGTCCAACAAGCATGTTTAGGTGTGTTTTCATGCCTTCTTTTTTATTTTCTAGGTAATTTATGGGCTATAAATAGATGTTTGAGGAGCCTAACATTCTAAGAGTACATGTTTGAATGGTTTTTAAGGTGAATTATAGAGCAAAGTTGGTTGAAGATGGGTGGAGAAGGCTACCATAGAAGGCTAGATTGAGGTGTTTTGGAAAACTTGAGATGTTATCCTTGAAAGGTAAGTGAATGTTGGCATTTTTCTCATGTCACTTTATCTTTAAAGGCTAGAAATGTGCTCTAAGATTGCTTGCTTTAATGTCTAATTAATGGTACCTTCAAGCTTTCATGAAATCTTTTAGAGAAATGATCAATGATGGGGTGAAATAAAAGATTGCTTGATGAAAATTTACTTGTCATATGTGGATGATTTACTAGCCAAGAGGTAGTGAGCTAGTTGTGGTGTATATGTGTATTATTGTTTAGCTTGGCATGTGATTTAGGAGAGTATATTACTACTTAAGGTATGATTAACATGCATATAAGGTCAATGATGCATGAAATGATGTTATGGCATGTGTTGAGATTAAGTAAGGTATAAATGTATGAAAATCCCAACATGGCCAAGACCTAAGTTATGAATAAGTCATATAAATTGACATAAAGATTCATTTGTGTGTTTATGTATATGTTGAGACTATGTATAAAGGTTTGAAAGTGTAAGAAATGTGAAGAAAATGTATGATTAATATTCACATCTCAGTATAACTGAGAGCTATATGGATGGAAATATTAAATAAATTTTTATGATTTTTTGATGAAAGAATAGGTACCTTAATGCTTGAAATATAGAATATAAAATGGCTAAGTTTTAAAGGTTTTACTTTAACATAAACATTGAATGACCATGGTAAATATAAATCATGGAAATGGACTTTAAAAAACATGATGATACTTGGATATGAACTTAAGTAAGATGACTTAAAGAATTGCCTAAAGTGAATATGTAATATAACATAGAAATAGACCTAAAAGTGTGCCTTAAAGGGCTTTAATGTTGTGAATAGATTATGGCCTTGAGAATGGCCTATTGTGTGTTGACAATATGCCTATGAACCATGTGAACTAAATGATGGAAACTACACTAAAAAAGAACAAGGATTAGACCTAAAACTAGCAATCAAAATTTAATGAAATGACCTATAACCATTAAGTTTTGACCATCACATAAACCAAAAATACCGCTGGACAGTAAATGGCAGTAACATGAAAAATAATAATGTAAATACATGAAGCATAATATACCTTAAATAATGGCAATTTATAGGACTTAAAATAATCATAGAAGTTTACACAATACAGCCTAATTATGGCTATACCAGACCGAGCTAAAATTAAATAGTGCTATAAAATTAATATATATATGTTTTCCACTCAATAATATTATAAGAGGTTGATTAGTAAAGAAATAAACATAAATTGAGTTACATGGCCCATTAGTTAGACACCTACTGGATGGGTTGATTAGTCAACTTAAGGATTTTAGCAGCTACTACATTGTCTAATTTTTAGGCATGGCCGGTACAGTAGCCTAGGCCCACATTAGGGCCACTATACTAGTTTGTTAGATAGACAATTGTCTACCTTTGCACACTTGATGCCATTCACTTGATTATACCAGTGTAGCGATATAGGTCTTAAAAAGATATTACACTAGTCTATTAGATAGACTAGTCTATTAGCTAGACCTAATTATGACATCACTGATCTTCAAACAAGGTTAGTATAGTGGCTAAGGTCCCGGAAGCCCACTATACTAGTCTATTAGATAGACCGCAACATATTATTTACACCTTAGTTGCTATGACTTGATCAGGCCGATGTAGTAGTTGGTGTCCAGAATATGGATCACTGCACTATTTTTATTTCCCTTTAAGTCCATTGTATAGCTGTGTTGTCTTTCTAGTTGGGTTAGTTAAATAAATTGAATAAACAATATATGCATTGAATCTTATGTTGGAAAATAATAAAAGGCATATATTGACATGATTATCTGACTAATACTTCAGTATATATACTTAAGGGTATTCTAGTAATTTTGACACATATGGAATTATTGACCCAATAGCTATATTTTTTTAATATTGGTATGGGGAATGTTCAAAATTAATAATTTACTTGTATTTAAATGAGTAAATAGATAACTAATTGGCATCTATGGGCACAAGGGCATTTTGGTAATTTAGACAAAAATGTTTTAATTGAGTCTAATAAAATGAATATATTCATATTATTACTATTACATATGCATGAATGAACCATATCAAATGAGTTAAATGCTTATGTTCACCACTGAGTATATTATATACTCAAGGAACCAATTTTGGTGCATAGGTAAGGATAATCAAGGTATAGCCTCATAAAGCATACAGCTAGCATTTAGAGGATATTTTTGGCAAAAGGTTGTTATGTATATATTTTATATAGCTTTTGTAGTCATTGTACTTAGGTGGGAATGGGTATCTTATGTATAGGAGGCTTGTATATAACTATATTTAAGTCATAAACAATGTTTTGTAATAATTATATTATCATATTGCTTTAGTTGTGTGATTACCTTTACTTGATGATATGGTATGTTAGCTGAGGCTATAATTTATGATTGCTTGATTGTGGCCTGAGGCCTATGTTGATAACTGGTAGATAGATGATGTTAGGTGTATATCTGGGGGACTAGAAGGGTTCAAGACAGGTGAGATATTATTATTGAAGTGTTCTATCGGTGTGAAAAATTTTTAGGTCACCTGGACAAACATTATGCTATCAAATTTAAGTAACAATCTGAGAAGTATGTAAATGGCTATTTGTGGTATGATTAGAATTGTATGGTCTTAAGTTAAGCCTAGAAAAAGACAGAACAAATTTTGGAGCTAAGCTGAATCAAATAATAGGAATTTGGTAGAAGTTAAACAAATGAACCTAAAGGAAAATTTTAAGATGGGTGACCTAGTGGGAAATGCATTGCTTATTGGGTTTCTTCAAGAATCTAATAAGAGGTGTCACAGTCTAACTATTTTTGAACTTATTTTCTGTCTTTCATTTATTTAAACATTCTATCCATTTGTGAATTTATGTCTATGGAAGTAGGTCTATGCAGACTCCTATTTGGATTCTGCCTATTATTAGTCTGTGTAGACAGGGCTCTAGGACCTATTTATTCTTAGTCTATACTGACTTCTTACTTGAAGATTTAGGTTTGTGTGAACATTAGTCATGCCTTTAAGTCAATTGTCATTATTTTATTATGTACTTAACTATGTTACCTTTTCATGTAGACACATCTCAAGTGTAGGGGTACCTTATTTAGACCACAGTAGTGGTACTCTGTGATGCCTGTTCTAATTAAGGATATGGTAAGAGTGACCACTTTCTAAACCTTTGTGGACCATCTCATCAGAAGGGATTTTCATAAAGACTTGTAGACAGTTCAAGCCTTGCTAGACGATGGATGGACACCACACATACATTCCACCTATCTTTTGGGAAGCTAATGATCACCTTATTCGATTAGGCCTTTATCACTTGCATACTATACATTGGGAAGGCGATTACCTTGGATGCCACTATCAATACCCCTTACTCTGACTCTAGATAGTGAGGGACTTGTTAGGATTCATGCTTCTAGATTATTTTGATAGTACCCAATGCACTAATTTATGTGAGCGATGGATCGACACTACACTTTCTAGTTAACTTGAGGTGGACCAGTATGCTCACTATTTCATCTTGTATTTATTGGGGAACATGTTGTTCACCAATGCTAATGGCAATGTGAGTTGGAGCATTCTCCTTATCTATGAGCAAATTGAGATTATCAATTCCTAGAACTAGTGTTGTTCTTCACTTGGGTAAATGTCTTAGAGCCTTGACATGGTGGCTCGGACTAAAAAGAGCCATCACTTTATTCAAGGTTTTATGCCAAGCATCTTAATGAGTAATCTTCCTCGACTTATTTCCATTTCTTTGTGATTGTTTTTCTTTTTTATTTCGACATTGCACCCTTCTCTCTCTCTCTCTTCCCTTTCTTTCTTCATTTCTCCCTTAAAGCACCTCGAAACCCATTAATAATTATATGGAAATCAATCCTTGCAACATTTAAAACCTATATCTAACCTTAGATTTGCAAGAAATAGAGGTTTTGAAGAGACAATAAAGGTTGGAAATGTTAGGGTTCTGAACCCTTAAATCACATTGGGTACCATTTTGAAAATCAAGTATTTTTCTAGGTAACTAGACATAGTCTAGATCATGGTTACACTTTTGGTTTTGAAATTCAATAAATAAATATTTTTTATAAAATTTTCTAATTTTTGATATATTATAGAATTTAGAGATCAAGCAAGAACATGAGAACTGAGGTTATAGGATCGATCTTGAGATGACATAGCACATCTTTATAAATGTATTCGATAAAACCTATGCCTATTTTCTTAAAAAGTGTAATTTCCATAATAGGTGAATTTTAGGGTTTGGTCATATTTAAGGGTTAAGGTAACCTTAAATTGGTCCTTAGGGTATTTTACAGCTTAGAGAATGACAATAAAACTAAAGAAATGAAAAACCGATGAAAAGCAAATAAAATACGATGAATTGAAAATGGTGAACATAATATGGAATAGGTATGGACATAGTGTTAATTTCTTAATTTGTTGTATAATAAGTGTACATTGGATTATAATGATCTAAAATGAAAAGTTATAATCAATGTTTAATGTACACCAGTGTTGGCATGAAATAGTGTACGTGTAAGATGAATAATGTGCATGTGCATATGAATATGTGTGATTCGTAACATCTATGTTTAAGTTTGCATTGGGACATAATAAGTGACGTTATAATGATGACCATAATTAGCAAGTAATAGGCAAATGAATATGGTATTAGAGACAAGGAAGTGAAAATATGAGTGTGGCTATGTACCATATCAAATTGAGGTAACAATATACATAATGGTCTTATAATGTAAAGTATAATAACAATGTCAATAAGGCATTATAAAGTGATTGAAATTCAACTGACAAATTGAGTAAACTATAACTAATTGGAATGAGAGCTCATGTGATGCCCCCTACTAAATTTTTAAAGAAACTCAATAATTGATGCACTTCCCACCAAGTGACCAATCTAAAAATTTCCCCAAGCCTACACTCCTTAACACTTATACAATGTTTATTATTTGATCATATATTAATTAAATCCTCAGTTTATCACTTAGACATTATTCTCTAGGGTATATTTAATCCTAAAATCCATTTAATGGGCTATTACAAATTTCTCAAAGAGTTGGGAAGCATGATGGTTACTCAAGTGACATTCTAAAAATTCAAACCTGTTAAAAACATTTCTATAAGTTTGACCACTTCTCCTCTCACATTCCATACCCTTCTTTTCCTTTATTATCATTATCATATCAATCACCATAATTAGACATCACCCAAGGCCTTAGGCCCAAATTATCAATATTAGACAGAAATTAAACCATTTATATACACATGCCTGTTTATATACATCACATGGTTAACTTAATGTTACAGACACTAGTAGCTCCTAAGCTTGTTGAACCCATAACCTATAGTATTTACATAAATACCTACTAAAACAATTAAAAAAAATACAAAATCTAATACCCTTCAATGCCTTCACTGCTACACATACGAAACTAAGGCTAGATTGCTACTCGCTGCTACCTATGCACTAAAATACTAGTACATTGAGTATGAACTCAGTGGTGAATTTGATATATTAAAAACATGTCACATGCAGACATACATATGTAATAACATGCTATGAATATTTAAATGTAGTGCATAGAAGCCATTTCAAGATAATAATATTAATTTAATTGATCAATCTCATAGTTTAATTATTTACAATCATGCCACTATTGTGTTTTTATTCAGTTTATTAATTATTTTAACTAGCATCAATCCCAGTATTATATTTAGTTTAACAGGCCTAACTAGATAGAATACACTTCAAATACTAAAACCAAGAGGGAAATCAAATTGTGAAGTGGCCTTGCATTTCGGACCTCAGGCTCCACACAAGCCCTAGAGTAGTAGCCCATACTATAGACCTCGACCTCTACATCGACCTACTATGACAGCAGGGGCATGGATCTCCTTAGTGCTAGAAAAATAAATATATCATTATCTCATTATGGCACATTATCAATAACATAATATAGTGGCCCATCTTGTGGACCCCGACCACTACACTAGCTTGGTCTGATAAATAGACAATAATATCAACAACATAGTGTAGTGGCCCACCTTGTGGACCCCAACTGTTGCACTACCCTAGTCTAATAAATAGACAAATATAATCATCAAATCATAGTGCAATGGCCCATCCTATGGACCCCAACTATTGCACCGACCTAGTCTGATAAATAGACAATATCTAGTAGGTGCTAATCCCTAGTTGACCGATCAACCCATCCAGTGGGCATCTAACTAATGGGCCATCTAACTTTTATGCATGTCCATTTGTTTACTGATAATCATTTTATATTTTCTTAAAGTTGAACAACAAATAGGTATTAATTATTTTTCATAGTTGAGTTTTAATCAAACAGTTATAGGTCAGTTTATTCCCTACTAGACAATTTTAGGTCATATTTTCTACTTCAGTTTTAGGTCACATTCTTAGGTAATTCTGAGTCCTATTTAACTACATTCTATACAATCAATTTAGGTCTAATTATGTTCAAATCATAGGTTATTTATAGGTCAAGTCCTAATTGGTTATTTTTATAAGATGGCTACAGGTCATTATTCATTTTAGTACACTATTATAAGTCCATGGCTACTATTTCCTAGGTATTTTTCCATGCCATTTTCATCCATTCAACATGCCATTGTAGACCTGAGATCATGTCATTCCATATATTCATAATGGTCTCAAAAGTGGCCTTAATTTCCTTTAGGATCAAATACACAAGGTGCTTAAAACTTCTGTTCTATTTCATGCCATTATAGGTACCGTTATAAGTCATTTTTGCCATTTCCTCGCTACATTGCCGATACACTTTAATTTTATTTACTTATTATACCTTAAGCCACATTCATACTTATGTTGATGCCTGTTTCATGCCAATGCCATGTCACACATTCCATGCTTATTATGCCATTTCCTACATAACATACATCATGCCACACTATACTTACCATATACATCACATATCATACCTAGCTCTCAGCTAAAGCTTGTTTATGGCTATGCACATGCCTTTTCTCTCATTTTATCACACATACACATCATGTGCCATCATTCAAGCATACATGCACATATACACATGACATACCTTGCATACCATGCCATGACACATCACATACATGCCTCGACCATGCCATGATCCTATACATAGATGCATATTTTCATGAAAATCACCACATATACATCAAATTCCATGCCTAACATACCATTTCCCAACACATACTCCATAGATACATAGCATACACCTAACTTACAAGCTAAGGCACCCTATTACTCCTCTCGGCCATTCCAAGTATCACCCATAACCATACATCTTCTCACTATATACTCACACAAATTATTTATCTACATACCATACATATTATTGTTCACTATATCCCCCATATATACATAACATAACAAAACACACACACCACACACCTCTTAACCATAAGGAGGCCATGATATTCCACCTATTCCTTTCACCACATCATCACAAAAATTATCCAATTTACATATAATTAACCTTAAATTAAACCTAAATCACTAATTCATATATATTACACATCATACCCATGACTTTCATACACTCTTCCCATACAATTCACACTAAAAATATTTATGACATGCTTTAAATACATCAAATTCACATATCTATCTCACTTTTAAAGCTTTTCCCATACTAAAAAGCCTTCAATTCCCTTATTTTACACTTTTTTTCTCTATGGCTTACGTACATACCCATTTCACTTAGAAAAATCATGAAAAATTCTACAAGCCTCTAATTGAAAATCTAAGAATATGGGTGGTCTTAAGATGATAGAATCCCTTTAGAAATAAAATAAAAATAGAAAGAAACCACTTACATAAAGACTTGAATTTTTACCTCCCATTTTAAATACATTTAAACTCCATTGAGTTTTCTTAGCTTTTATGAGCAACAATGGTGCCCTAAACCTTTAAGCATCAATTCCTAACTCATGAATAAAATTTTTAGTTAAAGAATATGGTGGAATTGGTGGCTGTTAGTGGCATAAATGGTGGACTTATGGTAGGAGTGGCATCGGGAAAGGGAAAGGAGAAAGTGGGGACGAGAAGTGTGAGGTGGAGGAGAAAGCCAAGTGAAAGTCCATATGGCTAATGTAGACTTTATATAGTGGGGCTAGAATAGCTTGGGTGGTGACACGTGTGTTTGCATCCCTCACGTTTTCCATGGGCCGATCAAACTGAAATAACCGAAGACTCGACCTAAGCCTCACTTCTCGAGTCTCGAAAGATAAGAAGAAAGCCAGAGGAATCTAAGGCCACTCCTATTTGATTAGCCTATGAGGAGCAAGTTGGGCACCACAAGGTAAGAGTTGCCACCCGACCCAAGTTGGGAAATACCTTGTAAGGCCAAAACCAGAGCAGTTTGGAACCCTACTCTTATTTATACCCTAAATTAATATGGAAATTCAGTTTAAATTTATAATATTATTCCTTTTCTCAAGTGATGTTTTACAATTAAAGTAAATCACGTATTCACATATGATAATTTACAAAATATATTTACAAAAAAATAAATAGGTGTTTAAAATTGAAATAACATGCATGAAATCAGATAGTTAATTATCTTGAAAATTTTGGTTCTCATATGCTAATTTTGGAAAATAGATTTTATTGAAATCGGGTGATTGCTTTGAGAACTTTGGTTCTCGTATGCTAATTTTGGAAAATGGATTTTATTGTAGTGACTTTTATTTGGAAGAACAGTTTGAGAACTTTGGTTCTCGCATGTTGATTCTAGAAAATGGATGTTCTTATTGTAGCTTTTATTAAAAAGGAATTAAAATTTATTTTATTAGCAAAACACCAATTTATTAGCTAAAAATATGATTTTGACTATTATTTCTTTTTAACATGTAAAATAATTTTTTTACCTAATTCGGCATTTATGGAATATTTTGAGATTGAAATTGGAAGTATCATGCATAAAATCAGGTGATGGAATTAATTTGAGAACTTTGGTTCTCACATGTCAATTTTAGGAAAATAATTTTTCTTTATTGCGACTTTTATTAAGAAAAATCAAAACCCATTTTATTAATAAAACACCAATTAATTAAATAAAAATATTTTGGTTATTTTTCCAATCATGTAAAAAATCATTTTTCTAATTATTACAACATTCAAAAATATACAATAAAAATAAAATTCCATTTTGGAACACCTAAAATACAATATAACTAGAAATAGGCAATAAAATAGGAAATCAGTGGAAAAAACCCATAAAACACATAATAAAATAGATAGCAGAAAATAATAGGTCACTAAAAGATTACTTCACCAAGATTTAATGAGGTAGTCGAAAATATAATAGTCAGATCCCAAATAATCAAACCACTTACATCACAATAACAGAAATAATATATTAGTATGTGAAGCAAAAATAAACAGACTAACTAAAATAAAATAAAAATTAACAATCATAAAAATATAAAAAAATATTGCATAAATAAATTATCACATTTAACTGGTAGATGGATAAAGCAAAAAGAAAATGAAAATAGTAGAAAAATGGGTCAATTGACATATCGAGTATATTTGCCTTAAGAAAGATCTCAGTCGGATTGAAAAACAATGCTTGAATCTTTAGAAAATCCTAAAAAAATGGTGTTAGAAGAGTTTTTTTGCCTTTTTTGGTTTATTTTCTCTCTCTAAAAATTTTCTCTCTCTTTAAAATGACCAACATTCCTAAGGAAAAACCTATTTGGCTTTTATAATGTTTCTCAAGGCTAAAAACGGTCGTTTTGGGATGAAAATGGTTGTTTTTGGAAGCAAAACGACTGTTTTTGGCCCAAAATGGTCGTTCCCTTCGCGAAAACGACTCGTTTTGGGCCAAAAGGCCAAAATGGGCATTTTGGTAACCAAAATAGCCATTTTGGATGATTTGGGCCTAGAACTACCATTTCCTATATGGAAACAGCTCGTTTTCGGCCAAAACGGCCATTCCCTTCATGTAAACAGCTCATTCTTCTCTAAAACAGCCATTTTTATTTTTTTCAGGAAAATTTTTTATATCTTTGGTTCAGACGTAAAAAATCCCTTTTATTAGAATTTTTGTCCTTTTCATCATCATTAGGCAAACTAAACCTAGGAGCCCTAAAGACCTAGTGTCCACAGTTGCCCATAACTTTGGGGAGGCGACTATAGAGTGTATGAGATGACTTAAAGTTTAGAAAGGAAAGAGACTCATATCTCAGGAGGGTAATCTTTTTGTAAGAATCACTAGGACCGAAGATAGTGAGTTCTAGGAAGTGCTTGAGACATTACACCCATAGTTGATTTGGTTCAGGTAGTGCTATGAGACATTACACCTAAACTCGAGCAGTACAGTGAGACGTTACACCCGAAGATAATTTTGTTCAAGTAGTGCTATGAGACATTGCACTTGAACTCGAGTAGTGTTGTGAGATGTTGCACCCAAAAATGACTTAGTTTAAGTAGTGCTATGATAAATTGCACTTGAACTTAAGCAGTGTTGTGAGACGTTACACCTGAAGATAATTTGGTTTAGGCAACGCTATGAGACATTGCATCTAAACTCCGACAATGCTATGAGACGTTGCACCTGAAGATATATTGGTTCAGGTAGTGCTATGAGACTTGCACCTAAAAATTTCTTGAAGGGACATATTTGTAAGATTGCCTAGAAAATTTAGGTTGCCTCTTGTGTAAAAAAGAAGAACTAAAACACATTAGTTCATCAGAGGTCATTCTAACATGGATGCATATTGTGTGTGTAAATGCATTTTTTGAATTCAGGTCATGATTTTGAAAACTATAATTTTATATTTTTCCCTTATTATTATTCTCTTTCTCTCTCTCTCTCTCTTTCTTTTTATTTTATTTTATTTATCTCCTTATTTTATTCTTTATTTATTCATTTTCATCATTTATCAGGTATTTTATTATTTTATTGTTCTATCCATGTCATTCCAAAAGGATAAAAGTAATGAGCAGAAAATGTCAATTTTATAAATGAACACTTTTTGAGTACAAAACCTGTGTCCTAAACTAATATGTATAGATAAGTACAATAAAAATAGAATAAAGGAAAAATAAAGTAAAGGCTAAGGAGCTAGAGGCTATTTTTGCTCTCTCAGCATCTGAAGCTCTACCTCCATCGCCTCTGGTCTTTGGGTGGTCCGACGCTCAGAATCCTTAATCCTCATGCTCAGGTCAGTGTGATTGTGCTAGAACTGTTTTGTCATCTAGGTCTTAATGCCCTAGAAAAGTGACTCGAGCAATGGTAGAGGTGGTGCTAAAGAAGATGGACCTACCTCGTCGGTCTGTTGCCTTTAGGCTGGCCTCTCAAGAGTCAAGTCTGTCCCCAAATGCTCCTAGAGATCTAATGCGAACTAATCATCCCCCCCTAGCTAATTCCCTGCCTGCTAATCCAACTCAACCTTTGTCAGTAGTCTATAGCCTATTAGTGCTCAGGGATCGGCCTTCGTGATCCCAATGGTGATACAGGTGTCTCGATCGACCTATAATTATTGTTGAAGAGACTCACCAAGATGTTGATCTAGGATTCCTAGCCCAAGCAATATGGTGATGACAACTCCTCTAATGATGATCCCTTTACTTATGGATTAGCTGGTATGGTGTAGATGCTCAAGGATGGTTTAGGTCAGGTTAAACTAGATGCTGTGCTCTATAGACTAGAAGCTATATAACTCAGTTCGGTTTAACTGACTAGAGCTACCAACACGTCCAAGGTAGTTAAGAGCTGAAACTTCGTGTAAGTAGCAGTGGACTAGGTCACGGATCACAGACACCTTGGTCGACTGGCATTGTAGATAGTGCCAAGCCGACCAATAAACCCTTAGTGCTCATCTAAGCTCTCGAACACCTCTATATCCCCATCTATGGGTAGACACAGTAGCTTCGTGAATCGTGAAAAGGAGACATTGAACCTTTTCCCTAACATGGTGAAGTGGAGAATGGAGGTGTCATCCAATTAGGGCCACTGAAACTGGAAGGTGCTAAGGAATTCTAGCCTGATAGCTAGATAGGTGGCACACCATAGTAGGTAAAACTCCCACCATCCCACTTGGGTGAGCAGCTGATCCACTCGGTCTAAGATACCCAGATCTTGCAGTGTCTAGGTACATATATATCGACTCTTGATCTGAGTAATGGTGGCTAAACATCTATATTGCTCCATCTCCTCATCAATAAGCCAACTTGGTACTGCCATGTGTTTTGGCATGGATGGCTTTATTGGCATGGTGGCATGGTTACACGCGTAAATTTATATAATGCTTAGGTGAAAAAATTGTCAAAATGTATGAAAATGGTAAAAACTAAAAAATGTACCTTTTATAGTAAGGGGAAAATAACCATTTTTACTGCTGTGAAAATGATCATTTTGGGCGGAGAAAATAGCCATTTTCCCAATCGAGAATGGTCGTTTTGGGCCAAGCCCAAAACGTCTATTTTTGAGCTCAAAATAATAGTTTTCAACTAAAAAATGCCTATTTTCTAGCAAAAATGCTTATTTTTGGCCAAAATGCCCCTTTTTCATCTTTTACATCTATAAATACCTTAATGCATGCATAAATCGTCATGCTGCTTGAGTTTTTTCCTCATTTTTGCAATAATGAGTGATGAATTCCTTAAAAGCT
>CANXYI010426610.1:0-25396 GCA_948208565.1 Hura crepitans | reverse complement strand
ATATAATATATCAATGTGTTAAAAATAAATAAATATAACATATATGACGTTGAATTTTTTATTTAAATTTATCATTTCCTATTTTAAATTATACTGTATTCTATAAAAAAAATATACTAACTTAATGTTATATTTTGTATTGATATATCATGCATTTTAAAAGAATAATAAATTACGAGTAACACAAGTGCACATTCTATAAACTAAAATCACAATTTCATTTTTTTTAATTCAACATAAATGTTTATATGAAATGAGTGCCAAATTTAATGATTATTTTTTATTATTATATTATTTAGATGCGGGATAGAAATCAAATTTCTATTAATTAAAAAATAATCAAATTTTTAATTGATTAAATTTCAACTTACAAATAATTCATAATTTATTGGTTATCAGCTTTTTCCTTAACTGGGTAAAATATCGGCTAAATCCTAATTAGACGTAGCAAATGAGTCGAGTTGGGTAATAAATGGGTCATCTCATAAATAGGTTAGATAATTAGCGAGTTAAGTGAATCATTGATCAACCTAAAAGTGGATCCAAATTGATTGAGAGACGAGTCAACAATCCATTTGACCTATTTAATTTTTTTTAATAATTTAATTACTTAATTACTTTAAATTATATCGCACAATAATAAATAATCGCTATTACTATGAAGAATGACTATTACAATTTAATTTTTTATTAATTTTGTGTATTATTTCATACCATTCACGGTATTATTAGCTAAATTAAAAGTTGATTTTATATTTATTATTTTTTTTAAAAATTTTAACTTCGTATACCTTATTTAATTTTTTTTAGATAATTTATTTATATTGAAACTTAATTTATATGATACTTAGGATAAAAAATATTTTACTTATAATTATCAATAATGCGATTATTAATATTTTTAACACTAAATATAATATTAATAATGAAATAAAATGATATCATTCATTAAATAATTAGCTAGCAACTCTTCTATAACTAATTGTTTTATATTTTTCATATTTAAAAAATATGTCGATCAAATGGGTCCTACGAGTCAACTCATAACTAAATCTAATTTTGTCAAATTAAATTTACCATAATCCAATCAACATTTTGTGGATCATTTAGGTTAGATTGTGTATACGGGTTATTTATGTCTTAAATTGGGTATAAGTCGAAATATAGAGCATATGAGTCGAATCAAATTTTATCGGATCTAATTTTAACTCTTTCCCTTCTTTTTTTTTTTTGCCATAAAATTTTTTATCACTAATTTATTGTTAATTTTTGCCTGTAGAATCTTAGAGATTTTGTTGTATCCTAAGGTTACCCTATCGCAATAATTTACAGCGACGGTAATTAATATCTTAAAAAAAAACTGTTACGCCTCAAACTCTAATAATTTACTCACTGTTATAACAAGCTGCATTTAATTAAACGTGCAATTATTTTTTTTAATAAAATTATTTATTTTTTTCGAATGATTAATAAAATTACATGTATATTTAAAGATATATATATAATATTACAATGACTAACAGCCTAATACGATTGAAAAGCATATAAGTTACTCATTCAATGAGCAGAGATACGTCAGTTGAATTTTTACTAAAATATGCACGAGACATGAACAATTTGAATCGAAAATAGAAATCATCATAAAATATTTTAAATTATAAAATATTGAAATTTTTTTTAATATTTGTCTCAAAATCCAAATCAAATTTAAATTTCAAATGGATCGATGCTAAACATCAATATTTTCCGTCTGAATTTGAATTATTTATCTTGAGTCAAAAGTGAGACATTTCGATAAACACGTGCAAACATTTATAGTATATGTTTTTTAAATTGATTTATATTATTTCTTTTTGGTTATGTTTTGAAAAAGAAATATATAAAGACATTATTAATATATTTTAATACTTTTACGTTGGAAGTATTGTTGTTCTTATAAGTATGTTAATTGTATTTCAGATTAAATATGAATGAAATTTATTATTAATTATTTTACATTATTGATATATGTTAAATAAAATATTTTGATTTCGTTTCATTTTATACTATTTTAAAGTGTTATGTAGTATCGTCCTATTTTATTAAAAAAAGCGGTAGAATTTGATATTTAACCTACACCGTACAAACCTCGAATTAATTGTTCGTTGTCAACTACTAATTTTTTTTTATATTTTTTTCGGCATTTACGCTCACTATTTTAATTTTATAAAATGTAGAAATTAAAAATGAAATTCTTTTAAGGAATTTCACTGCTTATGGTAGGGGCCTGCAAATTTGTGATCCTTTTTTTTTTCAAATATCCGTTCCAAAACAATCTTATATTTTTTTATCCCTACACGTGTATCTTGCCAAAAAGTTAAAAAAACAGTAAGGGTAATTTAGTCAATTCACAATAATTAAACCCTCCACGTAAGAGAGGCACCCACAAATTTCAGCCCTCGAAGCCGCGTACAGCGCTCCAAGCACTCGTCTCATGCTCACCGTACGACGAACCTCCGAACCCATACAAATGCAGCCACGTGGGTTAATTCCATTGGCTAATAGACAGAAAATTATAAATAGGTTAGAAGAAATTTATTTTAAAAATTTTTAATATAAATAAATAAAAAGTAATTATAAACACGTTTCTCCAAAGGAATTACAGCCCATAATCAACCTTAATATTTCTATTTCATGAAAAACTTCTCTCTAAAAAACAAACTTTCTTCCATTCTCTCTCTTCCCCATTGACACCACTCCACGGTTAATCCAAATCCGCTTCGTCGTCTTCCTCCCAAAACCGGAACGGCGGTGACTTCACCTTCCGGCGAGTCTTACCCTTCGGCGCCGTCGACATTCGTACCTGAAACCGAAGCTAATTTCTTTTTTAAAAATCGAAACCTGGACCGCGAAACGACTTCGTTTTTCCCTTTTTTTCGTTTTTGAAAATTTTTAGCCGCCGGCGAGTAACTTATCGGCGATTTGAAAGGTGCGCACGATTGTTAACCTGCGCACTTTCTCGCTTTGTGGGATAGAACTTTGACCTAAATTAACCAAAACTTGAATCACTGTCTTCGCTCTTTTTTCTTGTGTCATTTGAAGGTTAGCTCTTCCTGTGTTGAAGTCATCGGCTTCCGTTTTTTTGCTTCGACTTTCTGCTTGGTCGCGAATTTATGATATGTGATTTCGAATAAGAGAAGCATTTTTGGTCTTAGGGTTTATAAATTGGACCTTTTAGAGCCGCGAGTGATTGTTTTCATTGGATTTTGCTGACTCCCTCATGGATCTATATTTTGCTTTGTTTGATTGGTTTTTATCGTCTTCGCTGTGCCTTCATGACTTTTTGGATTTTTAGGATCGGATTTCCTTCATTTTCCGGTTGTTTTGTCGTTTCCAATTCAGTGGACTATGTGTAAATGGTCTTATTTATTTTATAGCTCTTTCTGAACTCCATTGGGTACTTGATTAAAGTTTCTTCTGGTCTTTCAGTATTTCTTTTCAACCCTGAAGCTAGTATTTAGTGCGTTTTTTTTCTTTCTCCATCGAATTTCAAGCTTCATTTGGATATTTTATTTCTTTCAGCTTAAGATACAATCAGCAGCCTCCTTGAACATTAATTCTCTTTCCTTGTATGCATCTAATTCGTAAATGTATCATTGCTTGAACTAAAATTTGATGCTAGGTACTTCAATGTCTATTATCCGGCTTTTTAGAAAATGATTGCTATTCGTCAATCAAATACAGTACACTTACTTTCTGTGGATTGGTTCACTGCGACCTTTGGAAAGGGTTAATTAGGAACAAATCGTTGTTGTTGTGTTGTTGCTGTTATTATAATTTTGTTTTTGTTCACTTCTTGTTGAACTAATGATTTCGTTTCTCCTCCTGGTTTGCTTATCAGACCTTCTGGGAGGGTTTGTGGGAGACTGACAAGACGAAGCTACCTTCTGCATTGTGTTCGTAGCATCTGAGAGTAAGAGGTGTATAGGAAGTAATAGTTGCGGAAATTCCATGCTACAGGATGGCTTTCTTTAGGAATTTTTCAAACCAAACGGTCTCACAAAATGTACCAGATGAAAAAAGCCAGGGGCAACGAATTGGTACATTGGTGGGGAATGAAGACATAGATGTAACTTCAAGCGAAAGAGAATTTGACATAAATGTAGATGCACAATATGAAAGTGAAGGAGAAGCTGCTGTTAGAATGCAGGGTGATGCAGAACCTGACAATGGAGTTAGTGCGAGTAATTCACACGTGCAGGCTCCTGGAAGGAGAAACTCAACTGGAAAATGGGGTTCGACTTTTTGGAAAGATTGCCAACCTATGAGTACTCAAGGAGCATCTGACTCCGGTCATGATTCAAAATCAGAGTATGTAAATGTGGAAGGTTCAGAAGATAATATTTCTGATGGAATGGATGATAGATTAGAATCAGAAGATGAAGATGGACAACAAGATGCTGGTAAGGGGCAAAAGGGTCACTCAGATGTCCCGGCAGATGAAATGTTGTCTGATGAATACTATGAGCAAGATGGAGAAGATCAAAGTGATTCAGTGCATTATAGAGGATTTAACCATTCTACCAGTTTGAGTGCCAGGTCACACTCAAAACCTGCACCTGCTAATAGTAATTTCTCTAGGAGCTCTAGAGCTTTGCGCAACCGTGAAATTGATGATGATGAGGGGGAGAATAATGATGATGGTGATGCTGATTATGAAGAGGAAGATGAGGAAGATGGTAACTACCTTGTTATTGCTGCATATTGTATGAGGTCATCAATATCCTCTTTAAAATGAGATATCAGATATCTTACGTTAAATTATTGCTGGTAATTTCTTTTTACTCATCAAGGATTTGACTGAAGTTTCCATCTCATTGCTTGCAGAAGATGATCCAGACGATGCAGACTTTGACCCTGATTATGGTGTTGCTAGTGGCCATGCAGCAAACAAGGTTAATATTCCTTTGTTACATCCTTTAATATTATTTCTTTACAGCTTATTACCAAGGAAAGTAACTGATCAAGCATTACGATTTTGCTTCATGAGTTATGCTTCTGTGTCCTGTTTATGCTTTTCCTCGTGATTTTGCTTCATGAGTTATGCTTCTATCTCCTGTTTATGCTTTTCCTCAATTGATATCATGCAGTTTGGTTTGGTGCTTTATTTGGTTATATTTTCGGTAATTACTGAAGTTCCAGTCACTTTTAGAAGTAAATTTGCAATTTGCATTTTCTGATCCTTGTGAATAAACAAGGTAGTAGTTAGAAGATGGCAGCTAGGTTCTATCTTGACCTAGTATAGGCAACCTTTGTAGATGGCATTCTTTAGTGGTGTACTAGCTGATACTACTTTAAAAATGCACAGTAAAGTCTTCACCTTTTTTTCCTTTTTTGCCCTTAATTTTGTTTCTATGAGCTTATTGGTTGCATATGCTTCAATGTTTTGGTTTTTGTAATACACCAACATGTATTCTTTGAAAGTGTCAATTAAGATTGATATTATAAAATTGATTTAAGATGATACTTGGATTTATGATGCCTATAACCAGATGGCTGTCATAAAACGTGTGATGTTATGTTGAATTGTATTGCTTTTAAGATTGCAGAACATGAGTAATTTTTGGCTCTGGATGGCTTGTGATTTGGTAGAATTAAGTTCCCAATATTGTAACAGTTAGTGAAATTTTGATGTCTATTAATCTTGCATGGAACTAACATGTTTTCTATTTGCATCTGCTTTGTGTGATTGTGAAACTAGTTTTGGGCTATTTCTTCTGTGTTATCGTGGAAGTTGTCTGAGCCCTTAGCTTGTAAATCTTAAAAAAAAAAAAAAAATAGCTCTAGCTGTCTAAATTGCTTCAATAAAAAAATCCACAACTCTGGTTGCTGTAAATATGGAAATTTAAAATCAAGTTCTCGGTATCTGGATACTAAACTCAAATATGCTGGGCATGGCTGAAAATAATATTCATGCTTTTGAAATTTATTTCTTGTATAGTGTTTCATTTTTGGTCAAGCAGCTGGTGATATGGTAAAAGAAAAGCCTCGAAGTTCTTGCTTGATGCAAAAGCAAATTGATGGTGGAGAATATGGAGACAAACTTTTTTGTTGGCTGGAAGTCGCTCTTTTCTGTTGTGGAACTTCAAGTATTTAGTTGAACTTAATTAAATTTTTGGCATGGAATGATGCTAAAAAATGTCAATTTGAGTCATGTTACATGTATAAAATAAATGATTTTCTAAATAATAAGTCTGTAACGGATCTGAAACCCAAAACATATAACTGGCAATTGAAATTTTGTTTTGGGCTTAAAAAATTGAAGAAATACATGAAGAAATATATAAGAGGTAAATTATGCAAGTCTTGTCTCACCTGGAGCAGAATTATGTTTCAGTTTATGGGCAATTCTAATATATTGCCTGTAACACTAATCCCCTACTTCAACATGATATTATGGCAACCTGAGCTCAATAGTGGAAGGAAATTTGAAACCCGAACCTAGATGGAAAAAATAAAGGCATATATTAGTTATGGTTTAGGTTGATGAAGATATGTTTTCCTTTTCTAATGAACACATTGAGATATTTTTCATACATTCTTTTATTTAGAGGTTGGTTGTCAACATTGTCTTTGATCTTTTCTTTTCACCCAGTCAATATCTAGGATTTTTATTTTATGTGTTTTGCTGACAATAAATTACATATGTTATTATTTCCTTTTTTGATAGATAATTTATGTGTTTTGTTTTGAGTTTCAGTATTGTCTTTAGTGTGTCTAGTTGATATGGATCTCAATATAGTGTTCTACCATTTTTGAATGCTTTTGGCACAGTGATGAATTGATTGTTCATTTATACCAGGATAAAGAGTGGGTCGGTGAAGATTCTGATGAGGATGATGATATTGATGACAATGTGGATGTCTCGGACGAAGATGATTTGTACTACACAAAAAAGCCCAAGAATCGGCATAGCAGTAAAGGCGGGCGTAATACAAAAGCATCTGGAGAACGAAAAGCTGTACATGGTTCTAATCGGCAAAAGAGAGGAAAAATTTCATACGAAGAGGATGACTATTCAGCTGAGGACTCTGACAGTGAAAGTGATGAGGATTTGAGGAGCACGACTAGGAGAGGAGCACATGTCCGGAAGTCAACTGCTCGCTCAAGTATGTCTACAAGTATCATGGGAAGAAACAGTGAGGTTCGCACCTCTAGTAGGTCTGTTCGAAAGGTATCATATGCTGAAAGTGAAGAAAGTGAAGAAATTGATGATGGGAAAAAGAAAATGGCCCAAAAGGTGCAGTCTGTGTGCTATGGTTCACTATACTTGAGTTAATCTTTATTTATGTTTGAACATTGACAATTATCAAACACACAAAAGCCATTTGTTTTACAACATGAACTTTTATTCTAAACTTCCATGTAGCAGCCCAGAGGTGATGTTTGGCTTTCGTTGAATCTATTTTCTATCTTGTGTTTGCTGTTTTTTTTTTTTCAAATTTTATTTTCATCCTTACCAAGAAGATATCTTTTGTGGTCATTAATATTTGGTATGTGGTAGAGGTGAATGTGTTTTATTTTATATAAACTGGACTTACTTTATGTCCGCAGTGTCTTTCTCCTTTATTTTACTCTTCTCATCTCCTTCATTGTGATTACCATCTTCTGCTCCTTCTTCTTTTTCCTCGAGGCTCACTACCATTACCAAAACTTCTTTGTGCCCTACTATAATTAAGATTAGCTCCAGTGATTCCTTGTCTACATAGCTTATGTGTTTTTCTAGAGAAGCTATGCACATTGCATAGAAAATTATAAGGTCATACATTTTAGTGTCTGTGAGATCCTTACTGATCTAGTTGCCAAATAATGTGCTGCGTGCTATGGTTGGATGTTTGTTTAAATTCTGGGTGGGTGAATGTTTACATTATTCTGTCAAAGTTGTTGCTTCTGGATGGGATGAGTGATGGCCAGAAACAGGGTGAGCAGAACTCCCAGATTAGCTCATTCTTGTTGTAGATGCATTAGGTTTGAGTTTTCCTCTCTTCCTGGAGTTGTATAATGCTTTGGATTTCAGTATTGGTCCTTTATTGTGAATTGTCTTGATGTCTGATTTTGATTTTAATTTCTTCCATTTTATCTTTCTTTTTCCAAATTAATTTTTAGGAAGAATTTGAAGAGGAAGATGGTGATGCAATTGAACGAGTGCTGTGGCACCAGCCAAGGGGCATGGCAGAAGATGCTTTAAGGAACAATAGATCAACAGAGCCTGTTCTCTTAAGCCACCTGTTTGATTCTGAACCCGATTGGAATGAGATGGAATTCTTAATTAAATGGAAAGGCCAGTCGCATTTACACTGCCAGTGGAAATCCTTTGCAGAATTACAAAATGTATGATCATCAACTTAATTATTGCTTAGTCATGTATCTTATTGCTCTGGTTGGTTCTATACAAGATTTTCTGAAAATTTTTATGATTGTGTTTCTTCTGTCTGTGGTTTAAATTTTCTGGTTGTTTGTTTTCAGCTGAGTGGTTTTAAGAAGGTATTGAACTACACAAAAAAGGTGAACGAAGATGTGAAGTATCGGCGAATGCTTACGCGTGAGGAGGTAATGCTCCTTGGTCGCATGAATTAACAGTTACTGTTATGGTATTTTTGTTAATGATGAGGTGAGAAAGCACGTTGACACGAATAGATACACTTAAAAAGCATGTACTAAAAGTTTGCTATAAGAAGAAATTGAATGGATGTCTTTCATAAAGAATTTAGGTGCAACTTTGTGCTCCGCATTTGTGTTTGTTTCATTAGATAGTGACACTTGCTACACTTGATGGTTTTATTTTTTTAATTTTTTTCGATATTAAAGCTTCTAAAGAGTGAGAGCATATAATCTGGAGAACATGTTCAAAATTGGGTATTTTCATTCTCATAACAGTTGGTGACAAAGTTGAGTGGTGGTAATGTGGCAAAAGGAGCATAGAAAGAGCACAAAACTTGTATTATTGCAATATTTTTCTTCGCACATTAGTACTGTTCCTCATTTGCTGTTATTTGTTTTATTTGCTTTTTTGGATGGTCTATGGATTATGGAATTGAAGCAGTACTGGTGTTATATGTTAGGTAAAATTTTCCGGTGGTAGAAGGTAGAATTTGTTGAGAGGAAACAGGAAATTCATTTTGATAAAAAAGAAAACAAAGTTAATCATAGCAAATAAACGAACAGCAATTCAATTAAAATTATTTTGGAAGCTATGATGATATTGCTAAGCTTTGACAAGCATGGATTCATTCACAAAAAAAGAAAATGAGTAAAATTGAAGAAAGAATAGGTTACTTTTTCTTTTATGTAGCTTGGGGATGGGCTGATGCCCCATTGAATCACTTGCACCGATGTTATTTGCAGTGAAGAAGAAGAAGAAGGCTAGTCACAATAACAATATCTAAAGTTCCTTTCTCACGCTGTCCAATATCCCTTGATGTGAAGGCCTTTGCTTAGAGCTTGAACTGTAAAATCTACCTCCAAAAATGAGCCATGATCAGAACTTGATGTTTTGGGATATTTATGTTTTCTAATGGGTGCATCCCTATGTCTTAAATGGTTTCAGTTGAATACAGCATCATATAGAATGCACATAAGTGCATTTGGGCCTCTTAGGAATGCGTTTGCATGTACAATGCCTTTGCACTTTATATGGCAACCCATTACGCGGTCTGATGTATTTATCCCTGTTTCTATCTGTCAGATTGAGGTCAATGATGTGAGTAAGGAAATGGATTTGGATTTGATCAAGCAAAATAGTCAGGTTTGTTTTTGCAATATTATTTTCATTTTATCTTTGATAATAGTTATATTTTGGATTGGTTTATTATTGCTTTGTTGAATTAATATATTTTGTGATTGCTTGAATTTCATTTGTAGGTGGAGAGAATAATTGCTGATCGAATTAGTAAGGATAGTTCTGGTAATGTTGTGCCAGAGTATTTAGTCAAGTGGCAAGGGCTATCTTATGCTGAAGCAACCTGGTATAGCTTAGATTACAGAATATTTTTTTATCCTTTTCTAAAATAAATTATTCTATTGTACTTTATTTCACTTGGATACTAGATTTGTCAGCATTTATGCTAAATTTCTCCTGATTGACAATTTTGTGTTGCTAGCACACAATTTTTGGCGTTGTTCTTATTGTTATGGTTAATGTTGTGTTGTATAGGGAGAAGGATATTGATATTGAATTTGCACAAGATGCAATCGATGACTACAAGGTATAGTACAGTGAAGTTGTGTTTTTACTGTGGTTCATACTGGGAAAATTAGGCCCTGAATGATGCCATGCTTTGTACATTTTGTCATTTTGTGGCAGGCACGCGAGGCTGCAATGGCTGTACAAGGGAAAATGGTGGATCTTCAGCGTAAAAAAGGCAAAGGTCTGTTATTTGCTGCTCTTTTAGGTCTTGCGATTTTTCAAACATGATAATTGTAAATCATATGATGGGTTGCACTGTGCACTTCTCTTTCCTTGTTAATAAGCAAAAAGATGTTTTTATTTTTTTTGCTTATGTTTAGTTTGTACTTGATCAGAAAGTTACCAGGTAGGAAACTAATTTCCTGTTAATGTTGCTATTTGCATTTGGGTAACTTTCTTTTACTAGACAGTTCTCTTCCTTAACCTTGAAGTTTTGGATTTTTTTATTCCATCCTGTGTGCTTTATTTTTCTTCATATTCTTTCTTTTTTCTCTGGTGGGTATTTTTAGTTTTTGATTTATGATCAATTAGTTGTATGTTCTGTTAAAATTACACTTATTGCCTATATCATCTTTCATGAATGACATAGCATGCAAGTATTTTTTCCCTTCTTTTGGCCAGCTAGTTTAAGGAAGCTTGATGAGCAGCCTGAGTGGTTGAGAGGAGGAAAACTTCGTGATTATCAGTTGGAGGGCTTGAATTTTCTTGTTAACAGGTGTGGGTTTTATTTTGCCCGATGAGAAACTGATATATTATATTTTTTTTTACCTGGTCACATTTTGAAAAGTCTCTTTACATTCCAGTTGGAGAAATGATACAAATGTCATTTTAGCCGATGAGATGGGTCTTGGTAAAACAGTGCAGTCTGTTTCCATGCTTGGTTTCTTACAGGTAAGCTTTCTATCATGATCTTTTAACAGCCTTGTTCTTCCATTTCACTTAATATATTAAACAAAAGTATATGCTGTTCCTTGTGCAGAATGCCATGCAAATCCCTGGTCCCTTTCTTGTTGTTGTTCCATTGTCCACTTTGTCTAACTGGGCCAAGGAATTTAGAAAGTGGCTTCCTGATATGAATGTCATCATATATGTTGGTACACGTGCTAGTAGGGAGGTGAGTCATATTACTTCATTATTTTGAGCTAAATACACATTAGTTCATTATTTTGGCTATCTTTATCTGCAGATGATATTGTGCAGATGAAACTCTACTTTGATATTATGTTGTTTAATTAGATTCTGAAATAATAAGGTTTCTACAAATAGTATTGACTATATTTAAGTTGGAAAAGATTATGATAGCCTGATCATGGTGTTCTAACATTGTTTCAAGAACTTAAGATTACTCATATTTTTTGTACTCCTGAGTCGGATGGCATTTGCTCATCAAAGCCATCTAGATGAGGATTCTTTCTTTTCTTCTTCTCTTTTATTTATTTGTTTATATATTTTGTTTAGTTTTCCAGAAAGAGTAAGTTTCGAAGTTTAAAAAGATGCTATGACCTCTTAGGTTCTTAGGGCAAAAAGGACAATGTCTAATCTTTCAGTTTGAAGTAAGTTTGAAAGTTTAAAAAGACCCTATGACCTGTTAATTGTTCTTGGGACAAAAAGGACAAGGTCTAATCTTTCAGTTTTAAGGTTTATCAACCTGCATAGGAAACGAGAATGCAGCTTTGACTGTCGTTTATAGGTACTGGCAGAGAAATATTTTCATTGGGCAGTACTCATTCATCTCAATGCTTGCAAGTCGCAAAGGCATAATATCTCATACCACTTTGGACACTTCACAACAATTCAGTAGTCTAGTTGTTTGTTTTATTTGTCTCAAAACTACCATATCATTTGTCGCAACCACCTAAGCCATGATCAGTGCTAGAATTTAGGAAGGCCTAAGGCTTCCGGAATCTGTAGCAAGCTTAGAAATCAGCTACATAATTTAAAAACTAGAAATATGGACATTACTACATATTAATAAATTTAATACAAGAAATCATATCAGTACTGCGGATAACTAGAATATCGTACAATCATGAGTATTCAAAATTTACATGAATTAAGTTTGAGAAGTAGGAATTCAGTACTTGTGGTATCGAAAACTCGCAACAAGGTGTAGTACGGGAAAGTGAAAAAAAATGCGGAACCTTAGATTTCATTCCAAAAATAATTTTTAGATCCTTGACAGCTCTAAGTAGGCTTGAAATTTTGGAAATGAAATAAAAGGTTTAGGATGAGATTCAAAAGAAAAATAAGTTTAGGGTTCAAATTAGAAGGTCGGCCAGGTTGCTGGAATATTCCTCTGCCAGTCGCAGGAGAATTTTCAACGAGCTTTATTTTTGACAAATCATATGCCATTGAAAAGCTTATGAAGGGGAAGTCTAACCTAATAGGTTTCTCCACCAATGGCTGCTGGAAACAGCTGGAAATTGAGAAAAACCGATTTTCTCCAGTGAGCTCTGATCACCGGCATCTAGGCTCCGTTTGCTTTGGTTCTAGTCTCTATCCCACTCAATTTTTGATGCTGAGTTTGAATTTCATGATCATTTCACCCAGAAATGCGTTGCATGTCAATACCTGAAATTATTTCTGGTAATATTTCCAAATCCGAAACTTTTTTTCGCAAAATCAACACCTCCACGAGCTTCAAGAGGTCGAAAACTATAGTAACAGAGTATAAATTTATAGAATTTGGCTAGGAAATGAGGAAGAACGAGGAGAGAGAAATTGACAGAAGAAAGTTCTTAAATCTGTAAATTTTTTTTTTAATATTGACATCTGTGTACATCATTAATAAGCCATATTATTTTTATATGTGAAGCTTGTGTGGGGAAGTGGCCATTCGATTTTGGATTTCAGTAATATGCCTTTCATGTCTTAAAATTTTATTTTTAATTTCTAACAGCTGTGGGTTACATGGTTAATTTCTCTCTCTCTCTATCTCTCTCTCTCTCTCTTTACTTTCTTTACAATGCATGTAGAACAACCTTCTCATTTTGGTAGGCATAAAAAATTAGCATGCCTTCTACCCGTGGAAAATGTGACGCCAGCTTGTTCTTTTGAGCTTAAAATTCAGTATTTGGGTATAATTTGAAATTATGCATGTACTTCTGTGTCTTTGCAGGTTTGTCAACAATACGAATTCCATAATGATAAAAAAATTGGGCGACCTATAAAATTTAATGCTCTTTTGACTACATATGAAGTTGTTCTAAAAGATAAAGTGGTGCTGTCCAAGATCAAGTGGAGTTATCTAATGGTTGATGAAGCTCATAGGCTGAAAAATAGCGAGGCTCAGCTGTATACTACTCTTTCGGTAACACAAAATCTTCAAATAATTGAATTTTTCGTCTTTAATAATTGCTGTTGTCAGCTAACAGATTATTCATGGATATTGGATTTATTTTGCCTACAGGAATTTAGCACCAAGAACAAGTTGCTAATCACCGGAACACCATTACAGAACAGTGTGGAAGAGCTATGGTATTTATTTTTCCTTTTTCATACTTGATTATTGCTGGCTTTACCCCAGTGCATCATATTTCTGATTTTTCATGTGATGTTAGTCTACCATTACAGGATTCTCTATTTTCTGGAAGATGAGTTTGAACTAGTGCTGTGTCTTATGTAGCAGAATTTAAGTTGTATATATCATCATCTTAAACATCCTTTACCTTTTATAGTCAAAAGAGAAGAAACCGAAAAGTTTTCCGGGTGGGGAAAAGGGGAGAGAGAGGGGGGAGGGGGTTTGCGAGAAAAAGTAATGACCATGTATGCAGTATTATAAATTATTAAACCCATACTCTCAGCTTGATAGATTATTATAAACGGCCAGAAAAATTGGAGACCCTGGTCTGAAGTAGATTTTATGGCAGTTGCTGAGTCAAAATTTTACAGTCATCTCATTTTTGCTCTGCTCGCAGTTGTTTATGAATATGCATTGTTGGATAAATGCATCTGACATGATTGAGATGATCTTTTACTTTTGAACTTAATTTTTTGATTATTCATTTTCTCATACTGTTGCTAGTTTGCTACAGACTGTACTTTATTTCCTCTAAATATATGATCTTCCTCTTTTCCTGAATTTGGTAGGGCTCTGCTTCACTTCCTCGACACTGATAAGTTCAAGAGCAAGGAGGATTTTGTTCAAAATTATAAGAACCTTAGCTCATTCAATGAAAATGAGGTCAAGCATAGAGTGGCTTTTGTTGCATAAACTTCCCTATTTTATTATTTTTAAAATGTCCAGTTTCTTTGCAGTGAACTATAAATAATTTGATTGTTTTGTCTTTTAGCTTGCCAATCTGCATATGGAATTGAGGCCTCACATTCTCAGAAGAGTTATCAAGGATGTAGAGAAATCCTTGCCTCCTAAGATTGAGCGTATTCTGAGGGTTGATATGTCCCCACTCCAAAAACAGTATGTCCTACTTAAAATTTCTGATAATTATTTCCTTGCTGATCCTTCTTTTGTTTCGACTTTAATACATCCTTCTGTTGCTTAACTTTTATAGGTACTATAAATGGATTTTGGAAAGGAACTTCCATGATCTGAACAAAGGTGTTCGGGGGAATCAGGTTATATTTGTTTGAATATCGTTTGATAAGTTAGGCTTGTATATTAAGAATTATGGTAGTAGCTCAATGAAGTGATTTCTTCAGTCATTCTAATTTTGAGGTCTGCTCCTTATTATCTTTCTCCTCTCCTTGGGCTGTGAAAGAAATCAGGAATTCTCTTCTCGGTTTACTTAGGTCCCATTTGGTAACAGTTCCCAATAAAGAAGTCAGAGTTCAGGACATCATGTGCCTTAGGATAGGCAGCAAAACTCTGTGATTGCTCAAGAGCTGTAGAAAGTTAATGATGCATGAGCTGCTTTCTATCTGAATTGTGCAAATTCCCTGTTGAAGTTTCTGTTATGCCTTTCTGGTTTTATTAATGCTAGTTTTTCTTGTAGTTCAAAACTTATACCCATATGTAAGTTTACATTTGCAGGTTTCGCTTTTAAACATTGTAGTAGAGTTGAAAAAGTGCTGCAATCATCCTTTCCTATTTGAAAGTGCAGACCATGGTTATGGTGGGGATTCTGCCATCAATGACAGCAGCAAGTTGGACAGAATTATCTTCAGCAGTGGAAAACTGGTTATACTTGACAAATTACTTGTCAGGTTGCATGAGACAAAACATCGTGTTCTGATTTTTTCCCAGGTCTGTTTCAGAAGTTTCTAGTTGATAGGAATAACATTACCTAACTTAGATATGCTATAATGCTTTCTTATTTTTTATAGATATGCCTATTGTACTTGAAAAAAAAAATGTTTACTTGTTGGATCTGCATATAACTTCTTTTTCTGTGATCTTACTCTTAATTTGGTCAAAATTCAGCATTTGAAAAGGAACATGATATCGTATGTTCAATGCAGTTTACACTCTGGCCTACTCATTTCCTTAACTTCACAGTTCTTGTGGCATTCCAATGTCTTTAAGGGATCTGCCTATTTTATTGGTTTATTTTAAAAATTTTTTCAATACATAAATTTAGTTTTGGCTTGTTTAATTTTATAATTTCTTCTTGGCTCCAATTTTGATTTCAGTTTCAGCAATCAGCTTGAAATTGAGCAAAAACAATACTCCCTCTGCCCCACTTTAAGTGATTAATTTCAGTATTTGGCTTTGTCCCACTTTAAGCGTCTCTTTCAGAATTTGAGAGAATATTAATGAAAAGTTTACATTTTTGCTCATTTATTATGTGTCACTACATTTATATCCTTGTTAAAAAACTTCTCTTTTTTTATCATTTCTCAATTTTTCGTTAAAATTAAATAGTGTTTGGAATTAAAAAGTGGATTTAGTCAACTGTTAATGCATTTTTATAAAATTAAGATTTTTCAATCATTTCCTTAGTTTTTGTGCTAAATTGAAATTGATCACTTAAAGTGTGATGGAGGAGGGGTATTATATAAACACATAGGGTTAGCAATGATCCCAAACTCAATTAAAGTAATAAATACTCGAACCTCATTTAAATTATTTTTTATACTACCCATACTTATCCCAGACCTGTTTACAATACCCCAGTAATATCCAAATTTGTCTAATTGTTCAATTAACATTAAAAAATTAATTAAATTAATGATATATTTAATTGAATATATCTAAAATTAGTAAGAAATAATAATTAATTAAATATTTTATATAATTTATAAATATGCATTACATTCTAATAAAATATAATAAATTAAAAACTAAAGTTTATATATACTATAGGAATATAAATATGTTTTTTCTAATTAACAGTTAATTTTATAAACAAGAATAGGTAGTGGGTACCTAGTGGTCAAAACCTGAACTTGATGTACACGGGTGTTTCTAAAAATTACTCGAACCTGACCCATTTGGGTTGGTGCCTTAGAAAACCCGACTCATTGCCATCCCTAAAAACATATTATACGCATGAAAATGTGATAGAAGATAAGGTTGTGTGAGGAAAAAGAGAGGTGTACAGAAGAAAAGGGTAAGGATATAATTCTGATCGATGCACTTCATCTTGAATGCTAGAATTGATGCCAGTGTAAAAATTATAGGTGTTAGTGGACATAATGAAAAGAGTTGGCTAGGCAAATGCATGCAAAGGTTGGGGTTTTTATTTATTTTATTTTATATATTTTTTTTATTTCATCAGCTTCATGTATAACTTGTGTTAGGCATCCTACATTGGTTATAATGGCTTGGATACCTCATTAGCTAGCTTTTGGGGTTTAGTTAGGCCCAAGCTCATATTCAACATGCCGTCAAAGCTGCAATCTTGTGATGTTGGGGTTTAGTCTAGTCTTGCAAACTTCACACTCTAGGTTTTCCATATGTGCTCAACCCTGGCTGTGAGGGTTGAGTTAGCTGCTTTTGGGTTTTGAGTTATGCCTGAGTCCATTTTCTTCAACAATTCAATTAGCACTTAGTGATTTTTATCTGAAAATTGTATATAATCAGCCACAATTTTCTACAATGATTGAAGCTATTTAATTTTAACCATGTGGGTTAATCTTGCTTCAAATTATAGATGTAAATGTAATTGAATTAATGAAATGCATTGTTGGTAATTTGTTGCAGATGGTTAGAATGCTGGATATACTGGCAGAGTACATGTCATTGAGGGGTTTCCAATTTCAAAGGCTTGATGGTAGTACAAAGGCAGAGTTGCGGCAGCAGGCTATGGATCATTTCAATGCACCTGGTAGTGATGATTTTTGTTTTCTTCTATCAACTCGAGCTGGAGGTCTTGGCATCAACCTTGCTACAGCTGACACAGTTATAATATTTGATTCAGATTGGAATCCCCAGAATGACTTACAGGTGTTAAACACAATGAAAAAACTTCCCCCCTTTTCCTTTCTTCCAATGCAATCTCTTTGCTTCATTGTAGTTAAAAGATATCATGTTCAATTTTTGTGGTTCTTATCATGTATCAGGCGATGAGTAGAGCTCATAGGATTGGGCAACAAGAAGTTGTAAACATATATAGATTTGTCACTAGCAAAAGTGTTGAGGAGGATATCCTGGAACGAGCTAAGAAAAAGATGGTAGTTTGATAATATCCTTTGTTGTATGCTTCTACACTACTAAATTACATCAGTTATTTTATGCATCTTTTCTGATTCATGTGTCTCCATAGGTTCTTGACCATTTGGTGATCCAAAAATTAAATGCAGAGGGTAGATTAGAAAAGAAAGAAGCAAAAAAGGGGAGTTATTTTGACAAAGTAAGGATTTATTCAGAACTTTGTTTGTTTATTATTTATTTATTTATTTATTTTTCGTTCAAAGAAGTTTCTGCCCTTTCTGTTTCTTGCTTTATTTATGGAATGCTCCTTCTTTTTCTTCTTCTTCTTCTTCCTCTCTCTCCTTTTTGGTAAGGGTATGGTTTTGTGATTTCTTTTTCCTTTTTTATTTAGTTTTGCTGCATTGTGGCTTTTATACAGCTCCTTATACAACTTTTACAATGTGTATTGCAGAATGAGCTTTCTGCAATTTTAAGGTTCGGTGCAGAGGAATTGTTTAAAGAGGACAAAAATGAAGAAGAAAGCAAAAAGAGACTCTTAAGTATGGATATTGGTGAAATTCTTGAAAGAGCAGAGAAGGTTGAAGAGAAGGAAGCTGGAGGAGAGGAGGGGCATGAATTGCTAAATGCATTTAAAGTGAGCAAATTGTTATGCATATTCGATGATATAATATTATTCTCTATTTAACCTGCTTTGATCATGTCCAAGTTGCTGTGCTGTATTTACAATTAATTTTGCGGGGTTGAGAGGTGATGATGCACTTGGAATTTTTTCTGCCAATTAATAAATAGGTGGCCAATTTCTGCAACGCGGAGGATGATGGGAGTTTTTGGAGTCGGTGGATAAAACCAGATGCTATAGCCCAAGCCGAAGTATGAAATTTATCTTAATTTTATTAAACATATTATAACTTTTGGCTTCTGATTTCAAAATAACATCTCTCTCTCTCTCTCTATTTATATTTTCTCTTTAGGAAGCGCTGGCTCCTCGCTCTACAAGAAATAACAGGAGTTATGTCGAGGCTAACCAATCTGAGAGAAGCAATAAAAGGAAAAAGAAAAATTCTGAGCCTCTGGAACCACAAGAGCGAGTTCAGAAGCGTCGTAAAGCAGAATATTCTGCTCCCACAGTTCCAATGATTGATGGAGCAACTGCCCAAGTGAGAGAGTGGTCTCAAGGGAATTTATCTAAAAGAGATGCATTACGTTTTTCTCGTGCGGTAATGTCCAATCAATCTTTTTAATCTTTTTGAATATCCATGTAAAATGTTTTTTTTTTGGCATGCTGTAGAAGGATGTTCAGTTAATAAAAGGTTCTTGAAAAAAGGGACAGAAGGATATTCTGTTAGATGGAAATATTAAAAAGAATCTGTATGCAAATTTATTTCTCAAATACTTGGTCTTTTCTAATTGAATTAATGTTGTAGATGAATAATTACTGGTTTTTCTTTGCATAAAATTTTTCTCCCTTCTTTAATTTGCAATTGGTTTGTCTTATGATCTTTGGTCAATGGTTCAATCCTCTCCTTGTGGCTTGGTAATGTATTCCTTGCTATTAAGTGTGTTATTCTGCTGAAGTTCCAGTTTATTTGTTGGCCAATGTTTGGATAGATTTGATTGGAGTACGTCTTTTTTTATTCTAGCCTCTATATTTTTCTGTCAAAATCAGTTTTCTGTGCTTCTAGATCATGCTCTTGGCGTAACTGAGTTGTGCATTGAAGCATGAGTTAGGTGGAAACAGTTATAGCATTAGGTTTTTCCCTTTCCAATTTTGAGTATCATAAACTCTGATTCTGTCCTCATTGGAGATGAGGCCCAGCTGAGTTAAATAGGGTCGGGGCTCCTCATAGAAATATTACTTTTGAATTTGATACAATATAACAAGTTCCTTTTCTATTTAGACTTGTTCTAATTGAAAAAAAAAATTGAAAACACGATTCCATCATAACCATATATATATAGTGAAGCAATACTCCGGGTTCTTACAAAAAAAGCAAAAGCAAAAGAGAATCATTTTTTTTAATACCCACTCCTTATTAGTTAATAATCCTGGTGATTGGATCTATATACTTATCCTGAGAGGAAATGCAATATTTAAATTAAATGATATTTTGTCGAATGACTATTCATTTATTTATTTTGAGGTAAATAGCAGCAAGAAAGTTTCTTCATTCCTTCTGCCAAACTTCAAGTTTATTAGCTGGCCATTATTTGGATAGATTGATTGCAGTCAGTCATTTATTTATTCTAGACTATATTTTTTCCGTCAGAATCAGCTCTATGCTTCTAGATCATGCTGTTTGCATAGCATTAGGTTTTTTCCCTACAAATTTTGAGTATGATAAAGTGTGTTTTTGTCCTAATTGGAGATGAGGCTCAGTTGAGTTAAATGGGGTCTGGCATCTTCATAGTGTCTTCGTAACATGGTCAGTGGTGTATGGTAAATATTCAGATATGTGGGAAGATTCTGTCTGGTCTTAGTAGTTTGCAGGAGACCAGAAACATTTCTCCAATTAATGTTTTTGATCTAGGTAATTCAAAATAATCCTGTTTTAGGGATGCCATTTGACCAGAGTCTTAAATAAACTATTCTCTTGAAAATGAGTTAAGGCTTGCTTTTTTTTTTCTTATTTATTTATTTATTTTTTTAACTTTCAGATTTTATGAATCCATCTCTAGCTACTTAAAGTTAGCAAAAGAATTTTCTCATTGTAAGATTATCAGTTGCGCCCAAATGGACTTTTGTGGGTAAAGAAGTGTGATTATTAGCATTAACTTAAAACGTTGGAGAGATTTTAGAATTGTGAAATCCTGAGGAAATATTGTGTCCTGTAAGTATAACAAATGCTTTATTATTTCTCTCTTTTCCTCCTTACTGCATTGAAGCTTCTGAAGCACTTGGTAATACATTGAAAGGAACTAAGGTTGTAGATCTTGGCAAGATATCAACTATATGTGGTGATGGTTTTAGGATGCAATTTTACATTTGAGCTTGCCTGTCTTTTTGCCAAATTCCATTATTTATTTCTTTTTCTTTGATGTCCGTGTTATAGGTAATGAAATTTGGAAATGAAAACCAAATAGACTTGATAGCTGCAGAGGTTGGTGGATCAGTGTTGGCTGCTCCAAATGAAGCACAAATTGAACTTTTTGATGCTTTGATAGATGGTTGCAAAGAAGCGGTTGATGTGGAGAGTCTGGATCCAAAGGTATCTTGGGATGCATTGTTTGTGTTGGTCCATTTGTCTGTTTACTTTGAAGCACTCAAATCTTTCTCAATTTAAAAGGGTTAACAAATTTTTCCATATCAATTTTTAATGGTGATTACCTATAGGGTCCTTTGTTAGACTTTTTTGGTGTCCCTGTGAAAGCTGGTGATCTACTGCACCGTGTTCAAGAACTTCAGCTACTAGCAAAGCGAATTAGTCGTTATGAAAATCCCATTGCACAATTTCGAGTTTTGACATACCTCAAACCCTCCAACTGGTCTAAAGGCTGTGGTTGGAACCAAAGTATGACTTCTCATCCTCAGCTATCGTTTCCTTCTTGTTTTCTGAGTAGTAATAAGTTGGGTTATTTTTTGGTTACTGACTTATCACAATATTTACATTTAGTTGATGATGCAAGATTGCTTTTGGGAATACACTATCATGGATTTGGCAGTTGGGAAAAAATAAGGTTAGATGAAAGGCTTGGTCTTTCAAAGAAAATTGCTCCTGTTGAACTGCAACACCATGAGACTTTCCTACCACGTGCTCCAAATTTGAGAGACCGTGCTAATGCTCTCTTGGAAATGGTAAGCTGTACTTGGGGTTGATTTCACCCATATTCGCAGCAATTTATTGTCAGTATCTTGCAGTCATCAAACTTCGGTTGATTTCAGTTTATTTTGGAATGTTCTAATCAAGTATTGCTTACTGTTAATAGTAGATACATATGTTAAAAAAAAAGTCTGAAAGCGATCTTAATTTGAGTGGTATAGCTGATGCCAATTAAGGTTATGATGTTTTAAGGATAAATTTGGTGACTAGGGGTAAAAATAACATTGAAGATTTTCAGCCAGGCAGAAGGGAAATATTGACTGCAGCCAATCACTAGCCAATGAAACTTCCTTTCTGCTATGTCATTCCTATGGTCTCTGTGGTTGGTTCATTGATTTCTTATGTCATGATGCTTATATAATGTATATCTTTAAGCTCTTTTCTCTTCCTAAAAAGTACCTTGTGTCATCGTACTTGAACATACGAGCAGTTACAGAGATACATTTTTGGGATTTCTAATTAATTACTATATGTTCTTGTTTTTCAATTTGGTTCAGGAAATTGCTGCTGTTGGTGGAAAGAATGCAAATACTAAAGGAGTTCGTAAGGCCTCCAAGAAACAAAAGGAACGTGTTGTCAACATGCCAGTATCTCGCAGCAGGGCAAAGAAAGGGAAACCTGGTCCTGCAATGATTGGCATCCAAATGAGTCGGAATCAACCACAGAAACCGCAGAAAGTTGAACAGTTGGTGAAAGAGGAGGGTGAGATGTCGGACAATGAAGAATTGCGTGAGCAGTTTAAAGAAGTGAAATGGATGGAATGGTGCGAGGATGTCATGGTTGATGAAATCAAAACCCTAAGACGCCTTCAAAAGCTACAGACTACCAGTGCAGAACTTCCGAAGGAAAAAGTATAACTTTTGTTTCCAATTTTTTAGATATCGTATGTCTAGTTTGTTTTCCCCTCTATGGTTCATTTTATAATATGGTAAATCCTTTTGTCTAGGTTCTTTCAAAAATTCGGAATTACTTACAGCTTATTGGGCGGAGGGTAGACCAAATTGTATTAGAATACGAGGAAGAGCCTTATAGGCAGGATAGTATGTGCTATTTCCATCCTTAGTTTTACATTCCTTTCCTAAATTCAATCAGTTACTCTTCAATTCATTGTTTATATTCTATCAGGTTTACATCTTTCTAATTATATATATATATATATATATATATATATATATATATTTTTCAGGGATGAGTGTGCGATTGTGGAACTATGTCTCTACCTTTTCAAATTTATCTGGGGAGAAACTCCATCAGATCTATTCTAAACTTAGGCAGGAGCAGGAAGAGGAGGCAGGGGTTGGACCTTCGCACATCAATGGCGATTCTACTTTCTCCCCTCTTCCACGTCATGTTGAGAGACAGAGAGGGTACAAAAATGCAAAAGCCTATCAAATGTCAGAATCGATTGAAAAAGGCCATGATAATGGAAAATTTGAGGCATGGAAACGACGAAGAAGAGCTGAAGTTGATACTGAATCCCAAGTTCGGCCCCCTTTGCAAAGGCCAATGAGTAACGGTCTACGAGTAACTGATCCAAGCTCATTGGGAATTCTTGGAGCTGCACCATCTGATAGTAGGCGTTTTAGTAATGATAGACATATTCGGATGCGACAAACCGGTTTCCCTCCAAGGCAGAACTTCCCATCAGGTATAAAGTAGTTTTTGGTGGTGGAGAGCAGCCAATTGAAAATTGAATCCTGTGGCCTTCCCCTTGTTGGCATTGCATCAGCCACCGGATATACTACAGAATTCTTTTTCAACATGCAATAAAAGATTGCCGATTCCTCTTTGCTCCCGTGCGGCTTATCAGAAGCTCTGTTTGATGGGGAATTTGCATCTCGGTTAAAGGTGGCTGAGGAGAAGGTCGAAGTTGACTTAACATGAGCAAGATTCATGTATCTTGCAACAAATTTTTTTGTCTCTTAGGAAATGAGTCTGGTAATTTGTTTACGTATATAAGTGAAGAATTAGGGGAAAGAAATTTTAGCATCTAATTCAATTTGAAATATACCGATAAATGAGCTGGATAATTAACATATGCCATGTGAAAAGTGTACATTATCAGTTTTGCGTAGTTATGGCCAAAGTTCCATTTGCTTTGCTTCAAAGTCTTGACAATTAATATATTGCTTTTTTCACCCCTTTTTTTTTGGGGGCATATGCCTTGTTTCTAATGATATAGTGTAGACTTATCAGCTGACAACCAAAGAGTAATCATGGTTTGCCAAAAAGAAGAGCAAAACCATGAATTACTGTTGATGTTAGTGTTGTATAACGAATAAAAGTTTAAATTTGGTTTGTTCATATTGTGTAAGAGTTTTAGTGATGTTTTACGACAGGTTTTCTGCTGGATTTTTTATGATTGATTTGTCATTACCTTGTATATGCTTCCTTTTTCAGAAGGGGCTTTGAAATTGTGAATTATACCATTCAGGCGTGCGGGGGGAAGAGTCCACAGAGCAGCAATTGTTTAGACTGACCCCGTTTTTAAGGGAAGGGGAGTTTTCCTTATATAAACGCAGGCTTGGTCAGTGAACATCTTATAATTTTGGTAATCTTTAGTTAATTTGTTCTCTGCAATTTTTTTGCCATTATTTTTATATTTGTCACCTTTTCAATTATGGCTGAAAAGTGAGAATTATCGAAAAAATAGAAAATACTTGGGATTAGTTCGGCTGTTTGTGTCATACTGAGAACTTTTCTCCTCCACAACTGTACAATGTTTGAAGGGTTTTTAGTTTCGTTTAGATTTTCTTCAATTTGTCGTTTTCCTGCTCTTTGCTGATATTTAAAATAAATGTTATTAGTGTTTAGAGGAGTTTTCAACTCAACCATTTGTCATTGTGATTTTCTTTGGTACATTTAATATTGTTTCAATTTCTGGCCTGTGTTTGAGGTGTATGAGCCATGGGAGTTGGCAACCCTTCAACTATTTCGAGTAGGCAGTTTAGCTGGGTAGGCTGTTTTTGTTATTGGGCCCTCATTTACGATGATTGAGATTGAGAAAGCTATTTTGATCAAGACGAAAGGGTACAAAATACATTAAAATGGCTGCTAGTCATATATAATGTTAGGTGACGCATTAAATTCTTGGTTTTTGAAATTTGCTTAAGATTTAGTTTTCATGCATCTAAATCGGTCGGTTTAGTTTAAAAATCAATGAAATTGAATAGATCAAATTTTAACAAAATGCATTTTGTTATATATTTTATTTTTTATATATAAAAATGACGTCGTTTTAGTGTTTAAACACTCAAAATCATGGTTTTGTTGATTTGATTTTTATATTTCAAAAATTGAATCGAATCAATTAAAATTTTTTTAAAAATCGAACCAAATAGACTGAAATAGATATTTATTCGATTTTGATTTTTGGTTTTACTCACCCATTTAAATAGAAGACGTATTTCGCTTATCAATCATGTTATTGGTACTATTTACCCAACTTTTAACGATGTTGTCAGCATATATAAATAACACCAAGACCAGCAATATCTCCTCGGAAGTAGCTGCCAAATGTGTATAGAGAGAGAGAGAGAGATTTTATAATCAACCTCAAGAAAGGAGATATAAATCGAAAATGAAAGGAAAAGAAAAGAATTGGAAGTGGTACGTGTGGTCTCAATTTCCACAAAAAAATGGTGTGGTTGACACAGCCTTCTATCACTTTATCTTTCACATTACTCTCTCAACCTCATACTCCTTACTTCCAATTCCTAAACACCCATGTATGCCATGACAACATATGCCTCTATTTACTTATTACTTTTTGTCTTTTTATAAAATACTCTACCTTCTCTT
>CANXYI010426506.1:0-11305 GCA_948208565.1 Hura crepitans | reverse complement strand
ACCCATCCTTACCAAGTAACTTGAACTGTCTTGACCATCTATCAATAACTATCCATCCAACATTCTATATACCTTTAATTAATAGTAACCCATCACAAAATTCAGAGTTAGCTTTTCTCATTATCACTTAGATATGCCTATAGGATACAATAATTCAGAAGGATTTTAATTCTTAGCTTCTACCTGCTGGCATATCAAATACTTAACATTATACTCTATCGCATTTCTTTCTATACTAAGGCATCAAGAAATAAAATTCCCAAGCTCAGATTCTTCCACTCAGAATGCATGAAATGAGGAGACTCATGTATTTCTTTAAGCATCTATAGCCTAGATCCTTTATACAAAATGTACACGATCTATTTTGATAAGTCCACTACTCACTTACTATCAACTGAGACCCTATGGTCTTCCCCTCTTTAGCTTTGCTACTTATCTAATCCATCTACTCATCTCTCATTCAATTCTCTTCAATTTGTTATCCAAAATCTAACTTCACTAGTAATTCAGCCACTACTGCCTCTTTTATAGTGAATTGTAACCTAGCATTCATGACTCTCAAGGTCACCATAAACTTTTCCTATACTTAGCATCTACCATCACATTAGCTTTCACTAGTAAGTAGTCAATCAAGCAATCAAAATCCTGAATTAACTTTATCTAGCTTCTCTATCTTAGGTCCTTTTTTCGAAGTAAAGGAATATTTCAAGCTCTGATAATCTGTACCTACACAATAATCCTCTTTATACTAATAGTGCCATTATATGTTTCCAAGTGACAACAGTGATAACTAGCCCAAAATTAGGGGTACGATTATCCTTCTCTCATGGCTATAATTATCTTAAAGCATAAGCAACTATCTTAAAGCACAAGCCACTACCTTTCCACCCAACATTAATACCTAACAAGTTGTTTAATGAAGCATCCCTGTATATAACAAAGTCCTTACCCTGTTAAAATTAAATCAGGATAGGAGCCTCTATCAACCTCTATTTCAATTTAGCAAAATTATCTTGACATAGATTATCCCGCATAATTCTTACATTCTTTTTTATTAGTCTAATCAAAGGAGTAAAAATTAATGAAAGTTTTCTTACAAGCCTTGTTTATCATCAACTAAGCCTAAAAAATTTCTCATCTTAGTTACATTCCCAAAAAGTTTCCATTCCAACACTACCTTACCTTTACTAGGGCCAATTCTTACTCTCTCTATTAAAATTAGGTGGCCCAAAGAAAACTTCATTTGCCTAATTCACACTTATTAAGTTGGACATACAACTATCTTCTTTCAAGGTCTATATCACAACCTTCAAATGCTATTTACACTATTTTTGGTTCCTAAAATAGACTAAAAGATCATCCAAGAATGCCATTACCACTGGCCTACATAAAACTAAAAGCTTTGCCCATTACAATCCATAAAGCTGCTAAGGCATTAGTGAGCCTCGATGACATCACCAAAGATTCACAATGTCCACACTGGGTCCTGAAAGTGATCTTTATAATATTAGCTTCCCTTAATCCTTAGCTGATAGTATCCAGATCTCATATCAACTTTTAAAAGAAAGATAACTAGCCTCTCTCAATGATTAAGAAGATCGTCCACTAGAACATGGGATATTAATCCTCCACATTCATTCTATTCAAGTACTTTAAAATAATGCATATCCTGAGTTACCTATCTTTCTTTCTCATAGACAACTTAAACACTTACTGAGGAATTATACTAGGTTTGGTAAAACCCTTATCACATAGCACTTGTAGCTATACTTACAGTGCTTTTATTCCAATAGATGCCCTCCTTTGAAGAACAATAAACACTATAGCAATACTGAGATACACCTTCACTTTAGAATATAGTTTCCTCTAAGATGACAACCTTGATAGCTCAATAAAAGTATATTAGAGAATTGAGCTTTAACTAGTAGATATGCTAAATCATAATTAAGTTAGTCTGATCAATAACTAATGCTAAACATGCTTCTCTCTTCCTCAAGAAGTTATTATATCTTGATAACAAGGATAAAATTGTCCAAAGGATTTCTTTCACCAACCATTGTCTCTATCAGTCCTCGTACAGACTGGAAGGTCAACATCTTATGGTTATCCATAGTCATAACCTAATACTTAATAAGCCAATCTATCTTAGAAGTACCTCAATTTATTGAAATACAACTTAATTAAACCAATAACAAATCATGCCCTTAAATCAACAAAGGCATATTTTATACTCCTTATTCACAATAACACACTGCCCCATAGAGCTGTTAACTCTAATGTCTGCATCAACTTACTGAAGCCCTATCTGCCTATTATGTGCTGGTGTTATACATACATATAAGGGCATTAAATCTGGGTTTATCAAAGCTAAGAGTGAAACATTAAATAACAACATACCAGTCATGCCATTTAGTGCTTCAGCCACATTTTTAGTCTCTTTATGCACTGTCTGGCTAAAGCACAAGCCTTAGTTCTAGCACCCTGACTAACACTGGATTGCTCTCCTTTAATCTATCTCTAACACCTACTTTAGGGTGTAACCTTTGTTATCTAGGTTTGAGCACCCTCTTTCTATACCTGAGGACACTCTTTCACTGTAGTGGTCTCTAGTACCATAATCGAAACATTCTTCAAACTGGCCTCCTCTGCACTACCTCGATGACTCTTCTAACAAAAGCCATACATGAGATGTTCACTCTAAGTACCCTTTTTAGTATTGGGACTTAGATTAAAACTATGCCTATAACTGACCCTCTCTCCTCATCTTACCAATCTGGTATTAAACTAGGCTATCCTACAGTGTTTTACCTCTTTTTCTAGAAAAGGTCTCTCCTTACTAATACCATATCCTTCCTGCCTCTCACAACTAGTACTAATATTGCCAAATCCCTCTTTCTGAGGTTTAGTTGTCTATATCCTTGATTCTACATTCAATCCTAAAAATCTCTCATATTTTCCATCTATGTTATTTGAAATAATCTCCTCAACATACTTTGGAAAATCTGGCAAGTCCCCTTTATGTACTACTTCTCACAGTACCAAGAAAGGGTTTCTCCTATGTACTATAAGTCAATCACTCCTAACTATGGCTGCTGAGTAGCATAACTGGGTTTAAGTACTGATATAGAACCTGCTCTTTTTATAATTATGGTTATCAAACCAATTGGTTCCATTGCCCCTCCTTCGAGCAACTAGACCAATCATTTCTATCTTATAGAAAACTTTCCCTTCTCAGCCTCGAACAATATAACAGCTCAGAGGAATTAAAACTTAACCCTTTGATATCTATGTACTCCATCAAGGAATATTGAACCTTTACTCTGATACCACCAAATGTGATGCCCCCTACTAGATTCTCAAAGAAACCAAATAAGCAGTACACTTCCCAATAAGTCACCCATCCTAAAATTTCCTCTAAGGTTTTTCGTTTAACTTTCACCAATGCCACACTAGATTATTCTATCTGACTCAAAAATCTATTGAGTCATTTCCTATAATCCATTTAGGTTAGAATCATTATGATTCAATCACTATACAGGAAATCTAATCACACTCAGAAATCATCTAAACATTTGGTAGCATAATACTCGGGTCTTAACCTAAAATTTTAACAAGCCTATTTAACACTTTTATAAACAATTCACGACATCTAGAACTATCTGGTCCCCCTTTCTTAGCCTATCATCATCATCATCTAACACACATCAAACTCAGGCCTCAGGCTATAATTTAAAAATGTATCCATAGAGCCTCAAGCTCACATAACATCAAACATCATAACTAAACATGCATGCACAAGAAGATATATATGACTACTTAATTACATAAACAGTTAATGTTACTTATATACAACCTATATGTAAAGCTTATAAACATGATTTCTTACCACTTCATCTAAGTACATGGATATAAAAATTATGCAATGATTACATCAAAATCCTTCACTTGTATCCTCTAAAACCACTATTATCATGTTTTACGAGGTGAGTTCCCGCTACTGTGTGTCTAGGCACCAAAATAGGTGTATTGAGTATACAAGGTACTCAATGGTGAACTTAAAGCATTTTAATCATGGAATTTATGTCATTAACTTACCTAGGTAGTTTAAGAATGAGTTTACTTCATTATATAACTTAATGATTCACTAAGGTGCCAAATTACTAAAATACCCCTAAGGTATTTCTAAGGTCAGGAATAGCATTTTTGATTCGGATAAATTATTTAGAATAAATACATTTACTTTTAACATGCATAACTTTGCAAGAATCACTTTAGTTGTATTATAGGTGAAAAATTACTAAAATAAGCTTTTACTGTATTTTATTACTTTCTCCAAAAAAGTCATTCACATCTGCTTAACTTTATCACCCTAAGGTATTTTTGTGTCCTAAAATAGTCTTTTTAAATTATATATATATTATTTCAAATAATTATTCAATCTATAACATGTATATTTGACATTAATTAACTAATCTGGCACATTTGTGCAAAATGTCCAAAATACCCTTTAGCATGCATTTTTTCAGAAACTTAAAAAATACTGTGCCATTATGCTTAATTCGTATGTTTATAATTAGTCTAATTATTTACTTAATTTAATTCATTGGCCTAGAGGGATAATAAACTAGTGCAGTGGTCCATATTATAGACCTATGCTGCTGTACTGGCATGTGTGCCATAATAGAGATCAGCTGTAGCCTCCCCAAACACAAATAAAAGTAGTTGTGTGACATAATTGAGCTCAACCTATAAGCCTCCCTAGCCACAAATAAGAGTAGCTATGTGACATAATAGAGATTATTCGTAGGCCTCCCCAGCCACAAATCATCATCAATAACTGGGTGACATAATGGAGATCAGTCTGTAGACCTCTCCAGTCACCAATAAATGCCATTAATAATTAGGTTACATTATAGAGATCAGTTCGTAGACCTCTTTAACCACCATAGAATGACCATTTAAATATTAGACAACTAGTAGCTATAAAATGCTAAGTTGATCGTTCAACCCATCTAGTGGGTGCCTAACTAATGGGCCAAGTAGCTAAAGTTAAATTCCTTTATTGACCAAAAATATTCTTATAATATTTAAGTTTCGAAATAGACAGTTAAAAATTTTATCTCATACTTTAATTTTTTCTTTAGATTGGTATAGCCATATTTAGACTCTACCGGGTAAAATTCTAAAACAATTTTTAAGTTTGTTGCTACCAAAATTCAAGGTGTCATGTATTATGATTTTTCATGGCTTTTTTACTTAAAATGTAGTACTTTCTATCCAGTGAAAATTTTGGTTCAGGTACTAGTCAACTGGAAAGTTATAGGTTATTTTGACCACTTTTCAAGCCAGTTTCTAAGACTATTTTAAGTCAAAATTCAATTTAGTTTTCAAAGTTCTTTTACGTACTTTTCTAGGTGCAAGGCCAACTATAATTGGGCAAAATCCTTAGCTAAAATATGGGCACAATTACCATCTATAATTGGGTGAATTCCATGGCTAAAACATACTTCAAATCTAGCCTCTCAAAGGCACAAATAACATTCAATTTAATGGTTCACTTGAAGCCACTTTTTATGTCATTATTTCAAGCTTTAACAACATGTTTTAGTCCAAATCTTTCTCAGCCATTTCAAGGAACATTTCTTCATATATATTGTTATATCAATATGTCATATACTTAATTAATTACATAGTCAATTCATGCCAATAATCAAGCGAAAGTAAATGTATTTAATTAACACTTAATAACTTAAAATTTCATATTAACATGCCATGACTAATGCTCTCGGGACTTAATTTCCATCCCTTTTCACATGATCATAGTATTCAATCATATCAACATGCCATGAACTTAAATATACTCATCAACATCCAATTCTAAGCCAATATGGCTAAGGTACAAAGCAAAATCCATAAAACCCACTCATGATAGCTCATAAGCATAAGAAAAATTACACCATCCATGGTGATTTCCACAACCAAACATCTATAATTCACATCCTAGCATGCCCAACACTTTCTAAAATTTCATCATAGGTAGTAAATTTCTCATGTAAACACCTAAAGGCATCCAAATCACTAAGCATTGTGAAGCCAATTAAACAACTACTAAACAATGTTTTTAATTTGACTAAATATTCATGCTAACCAACATCACCAAGAAGGAATCAACCTTAAACTCATCATTCTAGCCATTTTAATTCAAGGTTCACTAGCCTAGGCACCGTAACACATGAAGAAAAGGCTTAAAGTCCATTTACATATCACTTTAGAGGTGCCATCTGCACCATGCCTAAGCTGCTAGCTCTAATTCCAGCCACTATAGTGACTTCTCTCCTCCTCTGTAGGCCTCTAAATGCCATCCTTTTGCCACATCCACCTCACACACATCACCATATAGATGTTAGCCATTGTCTAGCATCAAAAACCAACCCAAAAACCCAAGAAATAGGGGATAAACAACCATGGATTCACCTTTAGGTCAGTATTATAGGCTGTCTAAACAAGTCAACTTGTTTTATTTTTATCTCCCAAATGACAACTCCATTTGGTCTAATTCTTATTCCTCATGGTGCTTAACAACTAAAGAATTTTTAGAAACTAGAATCTCTTTATTTAGTGGCTAGAGGAGAAAGTTATAGTGTTTCTTCTCCCTTTATGGTGTCGGTAACAGAAGAGAAAGCAGAAAAATGACTTTTGTTTACTCCCAAGTGGTAATCCACTTATCACATTCTTTTTGCCACTTGGCAAGCTTACTCAGCCACTTGGCATGTTGTGGGCCCTATCTAAACATGTTAAATCTATTTCAAAACTTCCTGAACGATCTTAATTTTTGCAACGAACTTTGAAAATTCATAGAAAATAACTTGGTCCTTAAAAAATTACACTGTTTATTTTAAAATTCCTTTTTTAATCTCTTCTACCTGCTTATAATTTTTCATGGCCAAATTCTATCGATAATGCAATTTTTAGACTGCTTTGATTTGCATGCCAACCTTAAAAATTACAAGAATTTGCAAACAACCTCTGACTCTAAAAATTCTTTCACTATTAGACTCAAAGTAAATTTTGAGCTTCAGGCTCTAATATTTTTGGGTTTGCCTGAGCACATCTCCTGTCAATCATAGCCCGAAAAATTTTATTACCCTAATTGGTTGCTTTTTCAGTCTAAAATGAATTGTTGGTTCTTCTAAATTTTTAAATTTTGCTATTTTCATCAAATTAAGACCCTTTAAAGTTTCATGACCTTTGCCACTTCCTTGATCTATGTGCAAGTGACCCGACACCTCGGGTGCACTTCATAAACCTTATGGCACTATTCACATAGCCTTAAAACACGTGCATTACAAAGCCAATTTTGATAAGTTGAAGTAGATGTTGATAAAGGCTCCTATCTTGATTCAACCCTAATTGGGTGGGGATTTTGTGATATATAGTGATGCCTCACTGAATGGCTTAGGTTGTGTATTAATGCAAGATGGAAAAGTAGTTGCTTATGTTTCCAAGCAATTAAAGCCATGCGAGAGAAACTATCTTACACATGATTTGGAGCTAGCTGCTATTGTGTTAGCTTTGAAGATCTAGAGACATTATCTGTATGGTGGGAAGTGTTACAAATATAAAGATTATAAAAGGTTGAAATACCTCCTTACAAAGAAAGAACAGAACTTGAGCCAAAGAAGGTGGTTGGAATTAATTAAAGATTATGATTGCATCATTGATTATCATCCAAGAGAAGCAAATGTTATGGCTGATGCTTTAAGTAAAAAGTTTATGGTGTCCTTGAAAGCTATGAAAGTCAAGTTATAATATACTTTAGAAAATGTTGTATTAGATAAGTTGCAAGTGAGGCTAAATTTTAGGCATTAGATCAAAGAGAATCAAATGAGAGATGAATAGATGGTTTAGATGACTAATAAAGTTAAAGAGGGGAAAGGCCATAGGAATTAAGTTATCAAAGGATAGGTATTTGTATTATCAGAATAGGTTATGTGTACCTAGTGCAAATGACTTGAGAGTACAGATACGTAGAGAAGCATATGAAGCTCCTTATTCCATGAACTTAGGGAGCATAAAGATGTACTTGGGTTTGAAATCCCAGTATTGGTGGCCTAGTATGAAAAAAGATGTAGTAAAATTTGTTGCTAGGTGTTTGACATGCCAGCAAGTGGAAGCTGAGCATCAAGTTCTTTTTGGTTTGCTACATCCTATAGCAATACCAAAATGGAAATGAGGGAAAGTGACTATGGACTTTATGGTAGGATTGCCTATGACTAGAGGCAAGTGTGATGCTGTATAGACAATAGTGGATAAATTGACTAAGACAACTCATTTCATCCATGCTAGAATGGACTATTCCTTAGAAAAGTTGGCTAGACTTTATATGGATGAGATAGTCAAATTGCATGGTGTGCCAGTGACTATCATTTCTGACAGAGATCCTCACTTTGCTTTTAGGTTTTAGAGGAAGTTACAGGAGGCATTAGGTACCAAATTAGCTTATAGCATAGCATTTCATCCTCAGACTGACAGACAGTCAGAGAGGGTGATACAAATATTAGAAGATATGTTGCGAGGCTATGCTATTGAGTTTAAAGGTAGCTGGGATTAGTATTTGTCTTTTGTAGAGTTTGCCTATAATAATAGCTACTTGTCTAGGTTGGGAATGGCACCATATGAGGAATTGTATAGCGAACAATGCAAAACTCCCTTGTGTTGGAGTGAGGTTAGGGAAGAAAAGATTGTTGGTGTTAAATTGATTAGGGATGCTGAAGAGAAATTAAAGATAGTTAGAGAAAGGCTGAAGGCAGCAGTTGATAGAAAAAAATCTTATACTGACCTAGAGTAGAAAGACATTAAATATGCAGTAGGTGATAAGGTGTTCTTAAAGGTTTCTCCTTAGGAGAAAATTTTGAGGTTTGGTAAAAAGGGTAAACTGAGTCCCAAGTTTATCGAGCTATATGAGATCACTAAGAGAGTTAGACCTCTAGCATATAGGCTGGCATTACCCTCTGAGTTATAGTAGATTCATGATGTATTTCATGTTTTCATGCTCAAAAGGTACAGATCGGATCCTTCATATGTGATTCTAATGTCAGAGATCAAAGTGTAGCCTGACTTGAGTTACGAAGAAGAACCAGTTTAGATTTTGGCTCGAGAGGTGAAACAATTGTGAAAAAAATCCATGCCACTGGTTAAGGTGTTATGGAGGCATCACAACACAAAAGAGGATACTTAGGAGCAAGAGGAGTTTATGTAAGCCTAATATTTGTAGCTATTTGTTTAAGTTAAATTTGAGGATGAAATTTTTTTAAGAGGGGAAGAAATGTAATGCCCATGATCTGAAGCTTTGTGACCAATGGCATAGGGTCCGAGAAGCGTGCTGAGGTTATCGAGTCACTTATATGTAGACCGAGGCGGTGGTACTTGTCATGAAACTTCGAGGGGCTTTAAGTTGATAAAAAAGTTGAAATTCAAAATTTTAGTAAGACCAATAATTCATTCTAAGCAATAAGGAATGCATCTATGCAATAAAAATTTTTTGAGCTAGGATTAACTCGGGATGTGCCTGGACAGACCTAAAAATATTAGACCTTAAAGCTAAAAAATTCCTCTAAGTCAACTGGTGAAAGAATTTTTGAAATTAGAGGTCGTTTGTAAATTCTTGAAATTGTTTAGGTTGCCACATAAATTGAGGTAGTTTGAAAATTGTCTTATCAATAGAATATTGCCACAAAAATTTACTAGTAGATAGAGGGGATTAGAATTGGAATTTTAAAACAAACGACATAATTTTTTGAGGTCTGAGTGAATTTCTATGAATTTTCAAAGTTTGTCAAAAAATTATGATGGTTCGAGATTACTAGGACCACCTTTGGCATGTCAAAGTAGGCCCCACTTCATGCCAAGTGGACATGCAAGTTGCCAAGTGGCAAATGAGCCTTGACAAGTGGCTTTCCACTTGGATGAACAAAAAGCCTTCCTCCCTTTTTCTCTTCTATTGCCAATATTAGGCAATGAGCAAAACCACCATAACTTTCTCCTTTAGCCACCAAATTAGGTGATTATGGTTGTTAAAAGTTTTTCTATATGTAAGGCACCACGAGGAATAAGAATTAAGTAGAAAGGAGTCTTTGTTTGGGAGATGAATTTCATACAAGTTGACTAGTTTAGAGCAGTCTATATTAGTATTTTTAAGGTGAGTTTTGGGTGTTTCTTCCCTTTTCCATAGAATTTCTAGCTACTATTTGATGCTAGGACATGCTTAAGACATGTATGATTTTGTGTATGAAGTGTTGGTGGCCATTGGACCATAGCTTGGAGCCCATAAGGGAAAGAGAAGCTATCGTGGCAAGCTGGATAACTTAGGGTGCTTAAAGGTTTGAAGGCTTTCTTTCACAAGTAAGCGAACTTCAACTCATTTCTTCATGTCTTAGGGTGCCTAGGCTATTGAGATATGAGTTAAGATGGCTGGAATGTTAAGTTTAAGGCTAATTCTCCTTCTTGGTAGTGTTGGTTAACTTAAGAATTTAGTGGAATTGAAAATGTTATTTTAGTGGCTGCTTAATTAGCCTAACATGCTTGCTAAATTTTATGCCTATGGTTGTTTAAATGGGAAGTTACTGCTTATGATGAATATTCAAAAATTATTTGGCATGCTAGGATATGAACTATAGAAATTGAGAATAGAAATCATCATGAATTATGTATTTTTGCTTGTGGCCATGAGCTATCATAAGGGATTCCTAGGAAGGTTGTTTTGTAACTTAGCACTATTAGCTTGAAAATGAGATGTTTATGACTATTTTTGTGTTCATGGCATGTAGATATGATTGAATATTGTTATCATATGAAAGGAATGGAATTTGAGTCCATTTTCTCCTAAGTACTCGAGAGCTTAATCATAGCATGTTAGCATGAAACTTAAGGTTGTTAAGTGTTAGTTAAGTACATTACAATGGCTTGATTATTGGTATGGAATGAATAAAGAATTAATTATATATATGACATATTGATACAGTAATATACACTTTGAAAATGTGTCTTGAAATGGCTAAAAAGAATTTGGACTAAAACATGTAGCTAAGGCTAGAAATAAGCACCTAAAAGTGGCTTGAAGTATGCAATGTAAATGCATTACTATTTGTGGCTTAAGTGGCTAGATTTGAGACCTTTATATGTTTGGCTATTGTGCCTAGTAGTTGGCCTAGAAACTAGCCCATTTATAGTTGGCTTTGTGCCTAGAAATGTACTTAAAAGGACATTAAAAGCTGATTTAAATTTGGACTTAAAATAGTCCCAGAAA
>CANXYI010426466.1:0-10738 GCA_948208565.1 Hura crepitans | reverse complement strand
TCGATTACGAAAGTGCTAGTAGACAATGGTTCATCTTTAAATGTAATGCAAAACTCCACTTGGAGCAAACTTCTTTTTGACGAATCATTTATAAAACCAAGTTTGATGATTGTTAGAGCATTTGATAGTACTAGGAGAAATGTTATTAGGGAAATTGAGCTACCAATTTAAGTGGGCCTTACAATATTTCAAATACCTTTTCAAGTAATGGATATAAACCCAACGTATAGTATGCTATTGGGAAGACCTTGGATTCATAATGCTGGGGCAATTCCCTCTTCCTACACCAAAAAGTGAAATTCATTATTGATGGGAAATTGATTGAAGCTTATGGCGAAGAGGAAATCCTTATATCCAAGCCTATTAAGGACCAATATATCGAAGCAATAAAGGAGGCAATTGAAAGTTCTTTTCAAGCTTTTAAAGTGGTAAATGTGATTTATGAACCACTCAGAGAAAAATTAGGAAAATCATGATTTTCCAATGCTTCACGGATGTCCGTCCAAGTAATGTTAGCACAAGGATACCAGTTAGGGACAGGCTTAGAAAGAAATAAGTAAGGAATGGTCAAATACAAGGACCTCATAGGAATTAACTATAGAATAGGTTTGGGATATCTTATAACCTACTACGATAAGGTAAGAGTGAAGAATGAACAGTGACTAAAAAAAATAGAGAAGGTATATGACCTAAAAATTGATCATTCCCAAGAGGAAATTCCTCCCTTAAAACAAGTGTTAGAGGTGCTAGATGGCTCATACATGAATTAAATAATGTTATGGAAGAGCGAAATTCATCTAAAAATGAACTTACCATGATAAATGCTAATAAAGGAGAAAAATTAACAGAAAATTATGTATACTCTCCAACCAGAGCAAGAATAGAGGAATTATGTATACTCTCCATTAAAGTAATGTCCTTATTAGCCAAAAGTTCTTTATATCATTTATTTTGGATCCTGATACTTATATGTAACCTGAGATCGCTTTTAGCTATGCCTAAGGCTAAAAGTTTTAATATGTCGGGCTTTTTTATTAATAAATTCATACTTTATCTTGAATATTTCACTTTTATTCCTCCTAAAGCTTTTTTATGTTTTTCTTGTTTTGCATTTTTTTAGGAATAATGATTCTTTAGATGATATGCTTAGGGAAAAACCAAAATATAATTTTGTTTCTCCAATATATCAAATAGAATCTGATGAAGAAAAGATGAAGATGAAGCTATAGCATTTGAATTTGAAAAGTTATGGCATCACAAAGAAAGAATTATGGAATCATAATAAGAGCCTATATAAGTGATAAATTTGGGAACAAAAGAAAATCCTAAAGAAGTTAGAATAAAACGTAACTTGATGAGTTGAAAGAAAGGATGATTAAATTATTGATGGAGTATATAGATGTTTTTGCATGGTCCTATCAAGAAATGCCTGGATTAGACATAGACATAGTTGTTCACAAATTACCTCTAAAACCAGGATGCCAGCTTGTTAAGCAAAAATTAATAAAGATGAAACCGGAGGCACTTTTAAAAATTTAAGAAGTTAAAAAGCAGTTAGAAGTAGGGTTTTTGGAAGTAGTTGAATACCCTAAATAGGTAGCAAACATCGTGTTGGTTCCTAAAAAGGATGGAAAGGTAAGAATGTGTGTAGATTATAGGGACCTAAACAAAGCTAGCCCTAAAGATGATTTCTCATTACCCTACATAGATGTATTAGTAGATAGCACCATAGGTCATTACATGTTTTCCATCATGGACGTATTTTTGGGGTATAATCAAATTAAGTTATTTTGGGATGACAAAGAGAAGACATGTTTTATTACCCTTTGGGGAACCTTCTACTATAAGGTGATGCCGTTTAGGTTAAAAAATGTGGGAACCACTTACCAAAGAGCAATGGTTACCCTATTTCATGACCTAATGCATAAAGAAGTCAAGGTGTATATGGATGACATGATAGTTAAATCATGTCTTGAAGAAGATCATGTAAGAATATTAGAAAAAAGTATTCAAAAGGTTGAGAAAAATACAAACTTAGGATGAATCCAACAAAGTACACATTTGGAATAACTTCTATAAAATTATTAGGATTTATAGTAAGCCACAAAGGAATAGAGGTAGACTTGGATAAGGTTCAAGCTATAGAAGAATTATCACCCTCGAGAACTAGAAAAAGAAGTATAAAGCTTTATAGGAAGATTAAATTATATAGCTAGATTTATATCTCAATTGACAAATACATGCAATCCTATTTTTGGTCTATTACAGGAAAGAAATCCTAACAAGTGTGATGAAAAATGCTAATAAGCATTTGAAAAAATTAAGGAATACTTGAAAAACTCGCATGTATTACAGCCTTCGATTGTTGAAAAACCTTTGTTACTATATTTAATGGTACATGAGAAATCCTTGGGAGTAATGTTAGGACAATATAATGAAAAAGGAAATGAGCAAGCAATTTATTACGTAAGCAAAAAATTTACAAGTTATGAAGAAAAATATTCTCTTTTAGAAAAAACATCCGCTGCTTTAGCATGGACTACAAAGCATTTGAGACATTATATGTTATCCCACACTACCTATTTGATTTCTCAAATGGACCCAATTAAATATGTTTTTGAAAACCCAGTGCTTACTGGAAGCTTGATGGCAGGTATTACTCTATGAGTATAAGATTATATACATTACTCAAAAAGCTATTAAAGGAGGAATCATCACAGATTTTTTAGCAGCATAAAGTACTAAAAGGACTCAAGAAGTTAATTTAGAATTCTTGGATGAAAGTTTAATGGTTTTGGAAAAAGTGTGTGAAGATTTGAGAAATTAGATACTGAAGTTTAATGGGGCATCTAATGCATAAACTCATGGAATCGGGTAATCCTGATAGCTCTTGAGGGGAATTATTTTCCCATAACAACAAAATTATGTTTCACATGTACCAATAATATGACAGAATATGAAGCTTGCGTTATGGGGTTACAAATGGCAATAGAAATGAAGATTATACATTTAGAGGTTTATGGGGATTCTATTTTACTGATAAACCAGTTAAATAGAATATAGGAAACTAGAGATGCCAAACTAATGCCATATCAAGAATATGTCTATGAACTCATAAAGGAATTTGATTATATTGCATTTGAGCATATTTATCGAATAGAGAATCAAATTGCAAATGCTTTGGCAACACTAGCAGCCATGTTCAGGCTAGATAATTATGGGAAAATGCCACCCATTAAGATTGAAATTAAAAGGACTCAAGCTTATTATGCTCATGTCGAGTAGGAGATGGATGGAAAGCCGTGGTAGCATGATATCTTCTAATACATCAAGGATGGGAAATATCCTGATGGCATAAATGATAATGATAAAAGGACAATATAGTGCCTAGCTAGTAATTTCTTTTTAATAGGAGATGTGTTATACAAAAGAAATTATGATACAACCTTAATCAGGTGTGTTGATGAAAAAGAGGCCCAAAAACTAATAGAAGAGGTACATGAAGGGTTTTGTGGTACTCACCTGAACAGTCATGCATTGGCAAGGAAAATCCTTTGACTAGGATATTATTGGATGAAGATAGAGTTTGACCATATAAACTTTGTTTATAAATGTAAAAAATGTCAGATATATGCTAATGAAATTAATTCACCTACTTCGACATTAAACATGCTATCTTTGCCATGGCCCTTCGCAGTTTAGGGATTAGACATCATTAGTCCCATTAAACCAAAGGCATCAAATGGTCATCATTTTATATTGGTAGCAATCAATTATTTTACCAAATGGATAGAGGCAGCTTTATATACAAATGTGACCAAAGGAGTAATAATTAAGTTTATGAAAAATAATATATTTTGTATATATGGTTTGCCTAAAAGAATAATCATAGACAATGCCAAAAATTTCAATACTAAAGCAATTGAGGAAATGTGTAAGCAGTATAAAATCATCCATCATAACTCTATGCCCTATAGGCCTAAGATGAATAGAGCAGTCAAAGTAGCAAATTAAAAAATAAAGAAAATAGTGCAGAAAATGGTGGTTACCTATAAAAACTGGCATGAGATGCCACCTTTTACATTACATGGGTACAGAACAATAGTAAGAACTTCTACTGATGCTACTCCATATTCTCTCATATATGGAATGGAGGCAGTACTGCCTATTGAGGTTAAGATTCCATCATTAAGAGTCATCTTAGAAGCAAAATTGGATGATAGTGAATGGGTGCAAAAGCGATACAACTAGTTAAATATGATAAACGAGAAAAGATTAATGGCATTATGTCATGGCCAACTATAGTAGAGGTAGCTTAGAAGGGCCCATGTGAAGAAATTGAGACGTAAAAAATTTCAAGAAGGAGACTTATTTTTGAAAAAAATCATTATAGGACAATGAGATTCAAGAAGGAAATGGGCACCCAAATTTGAGGTTCCTTATATAGTAAAGAAGGTTTTTTTAGGAGGAGCATTGTTCTTAACAAATATGGATAGGGAAGAGATTCCCGAGCCAATCAATTCAGATATGGTGTGTTATGTTTAAAAAAAAGGAGAAGGAAAAAAGAGGAATGATGTAATACCAAGGAGTTATGCTCAACCAAAAATATATATTAAATAAAATTTGGATTTTCTATCAATTATATCATCTTAATGAATCATTTTATTTATCTATTCTCCTACTTATTCTTATTTTAGCATTCACAAAAGAGGCGTTACAATTATAGAAAGCTCTTATTATGGAAATTTTGAAAAAGTGAGTTTCAAGTTAAGATCTATAGAAAACACGATCAAGCAAACAGGAAAAGGATGTATCATCAAAGGAAAATCAAGATAAGTTATATTAAGCATATATTTGAAGACTATTTTAGAATCAAATTAAATATTGATTGCTCATGAACTAGGAACATGACTTAAATGGTGGTTTATTTTGATTTAATGACCTATTAATATTTCTAAAAAAAAGGGCTAAGATTAGATGATGAATTACCATATCATTTCATTATTATGTTCAACTTAAAAGAACCATGTAAATCCATACATGTTAAGCCAACATTTAGGGGAAAGATTAATATGTTACATAAAAAAATAATAAAAAAAAACCATTGAATAGAATGGCAGGGCTCAAGCAAAATTTTGTGAACCTTGAATTTATGACAATCTTTTCATATGAATTTTAGTTGAAATGACGGTCTAAAGAAAAAAAGAGAAAACATTTGCCATATCTAAACAGGGGACATGAATGGTATATAAGAGTCTTTAGAACACTTTCTAAATTAAATACTAATTTTGAGAATACCATGGCTATGGCTAATCAAAACCATTTATAAACAAGCTCAACAAATAACCATGCTTTTCATATTGGTTATCAAAATGCCTTCCTTGAAATACCTTTTGTTGATGGCTAAAAGATGCAAATGTAGGGTTGAAATATAAAAAAAAGGGGTTACCCCTTTTTAGATAAGGATGGAAAAGTTTATATAGGAAAGAATGTAAAAAATTATATATAATGAAAAAAATCTTCTCAAAAAGTAGCTTGAATAGCTTAATTAAAATATCAGGCTATTAATAAGACATCACGATTTATCTTTCTTACATGTAAGCCATTCGTTGTCATAAATCTTGTCATCTTACTGAGATTTTTTTAGGCTCATTTTATTATCTCACCTTCATCATGTCATCATTTACACTTTACTACTGATATAAAAGATGAACCAACCATTTTCACCAAACAAACAAAAAGAAGTTATACATATCTGTATATGAAAATAAGTAAATAAAAGAATTAGCCAACGCTAGAGTTAACAAAAGGTAATCAATTAAAACTTCTTTTCATATAAAACTTAAATATAAAAAAGAGGATTTAATAAGCATAAATTCCCTAACAACAAAATAATTAGGCATGTTTTACTTTGATATTTAAAAGGTTGTCTATATTGATAAACCTTAGCGGAAAAAGAGAAGAAAATTTTTAAGATTAGAATTCAAAAATTACAAAGAAGGTAGTCAGTCATGAATTACCTCTATTGCCAATATTTTTATATTAGTAAATAAAAAATTATATAATAAAAATAAATAATAAAACACAAAAATATACTATATAGGAATAGTCAATTTTGACTTTAGTCATATTGCAAAATCGATAATAGCAAAATTAATGATATGGTTAAAAATTCACTAGAATATGGTGGTTAGCTATGACTCTTGCTTATCAAGGAAAAGGTTGTCAACATTGACATAATCTTTCTAATCAAGAATCTTAAAACATTTTTCTTAGGATAAAAATTTGGAAGACCAATTCAAATTAAAATGACTTATTATCATGATCTAGAAGAAAAGAGAGTATATTTCATAGTGCAGAAATAAATAATGTGATCGAAAAAATTGGAAAAAATTAGAATACTAAAAACCTAACCACTTTCAAGAAAAGGAAAAGGAAATGTTAGCAATAGAAGATACTTTTTCTAAATAGAAGGAAAGAACCTTTTAAAATCAAAGAGAATGACGTGACTCAAAGAAATTAACTCTAGAAAATTAAAATTCAAGAACCATGAGCATAAAAAAAACTATTACCTCTTCTCATTTATCACAATCTTAGTTTCAAAATCCATCTCTAATTTTATGAACAAATTTTGAAAGGATTTTCTAAATCTGCTTAAAAATAATGAGGATTTAAGAAATTTCACTAATATATAGCCCGATCACAGTCATTAATATTCAAAACATTAACATCAAAATTACTTGTAGGAAGATTTTGATTTTAAAAGAGCATTTATTCCATGAATTGTGTTCACTCATTGGAAGTTCACTATCTTGGAAAACATAAATTTGAAATCAAAACCACTTGTAGGAAGGTTCTAATATCAAAAAATGTCAAAATCTCAAATTATGTTCACCTGTAGGAAGTTCATAATTTTGGGAGATGTTGAAAATTTTAAAATCATCATCGCTCGTAGGAAGGTTATGATTTTGAAATTATTTTATTTAGAATCACTTGTAGGAAGATTCTGATTTTTAAAAGTGCATTGATTCCATGAATTTTGTTCACTTGTAGGAAGTTCACTATCTTGGAAAAATGCAAATTTGAAATCAAACCACTCGTAAGAAGGTTCTGATATCAAAAGATGTCAAAATCTCAAAATATGTTCACCCATAGGAAGTTAATGATTTTGGGAGATGTTAAAAATTTTAAAATCGTCACTGCTAATAGGAAGGTTATGATTTTGGAATTTTTTTTAACTAGAATCACTTGTAGGAAGATTATGATTTTTAAAAGTGCATTGATTCCATGAATTGTGTTCACTTGTAGGAAGTTCACTATGTTGGAAAAACACAAATTTGAAATCTAAACCACTCGAAGGAAGGTTTAAATTTTTAAAACTGTAAATAAATAAATTTTTTTTAAAAAATAAAAATAATACTACAATTAATTAAATAATCAATAAGACATCAATTCAAATGGCTATCTATAGTTTTTGCATACTCTTAATTGTCTTAAAAGAATGCAAAAAGGGGGTAGTTGTAGATGCTCATTTTTGTCCAGCTAAATAAATAATAACATCATCTTATAAAAATAATTTTCTATTATTACTTACTTATATTAAAAAAAAAAGGATAATTATTATTTACAAATGCTTCAATATTAATGCTATAGCTATTACTATTATTGTTGTTGAGTACTTATCATTTATCACCATTATTATCATTATTAAAAAAAGATTATTACTATTATTATTATTCTTATTATTATTATCATTATCCTAAATGTATCTAATTAAATAATCCAAACAATTAAAGCATAATTAAAGTATGGAAACGAAAAAAGGAAAATTTTAAGTTAATTAAGTTTAATTCTCATTATAAGACGATAAGTTTTATTGATCTCTAAATACGAAAAATTAAAAATTAAAAAGATAAATATAAAACACTTAATTAATAATACATGATTAAAGAAAAGGGTACATTATATAGAAAATTACATAATTAAAAAAAAGGGAAAAAGAGAGAGCTGTTGGGCTTAAATGGCCTAAGCCCAACAGCTTACATACTCGCTAGCTCTAGCAGCTCCAGTAGTTCTAGTAGCCCAGTTCACACAGTAGCCCAGCCTTCTCAGATAGCTACGTCCCCTTTAAAAAGCAGCAAATAGCTTACCTACAGCAAGTAGAGAGGGTGAAAAAGGCTACTGCATAGTAAGATGAATATTATAGAGGAATGGCTATATAAGCAGTGTTTAAGGATACATAATGTAACTAAAAAAAAACAAAAAAAAAATAGATAGCAAAGAACAAAAAGAGAGGTAGTAAAGGAAGAAGAAGGCAGTAAAGAGAAAGAAGCAGGAAAGAGCAACACAAAAAGAAAAGCATTCTAGAATAAGGAGACAAGAAAAACAACATACCATCAACAACAGAAAGATCAAGACAAGGTAATTTAACTACTCAATGATTGACTCTCTTTAATATTGTAAAGTTAGAACTGATTTTAACATATTAAAGGAAGTCAGCTTTTGATTTGCTAATCTAGTTTATATATCTGCTATAAAAAAAGCCTATCTCTATGTTTATTATGAAAGTCGGGTCTGATTTCTTATAAAAACATAGGGAGGGTCAGTAATGATCTTTAAGTTTTTAAACTATATGTTGCGCTAAAAACAAGTTAATAGAAACTTTGAAAATAAAAATCAGGGATAGTCCTCAAGATTAGCATTCAAACATATGGTAGATTAAAGTCCACCTAGGTATTTATCCTATTTCTAAAATGGGTAACTATTCATTGCATAAATAAGACCAGTTAGTCAAATATTTGACTGGGCAACAAATTACACCATCTGATAACAGAATATTAGAACTGGTATAATAATCATAGGATAATCTCCCAACTAACATGGCCAAAAGTATATAACCTATAAACTACAAACAAACCAAATATTTATAATGTACATGCAACAAATGCTGCCAAACATCTTAGAAAAGAGATAGAATGCCTAAGTAAACTCAAACAACAAGTTTCATTCAGCCCTCAATCATCATTCGACCAAAAGTTTTTTAAAAAAATGTAGTAGGAATGGATAATTAGAGATAAATCTATTAAAGAAGAGGTTTAAATAAAAAGAGTCCATATTAGAATAAGAGGAATTCTACGGTTTTTTTCTCAAAAAAAATAGAGATAAAAAGTTTTTTTTGTAGAAGTGAAAAACAAATAAAGAAAAATAAGGGAGTAGACATAAGAATTTTATTGATATAAAAAAATCCACAATAATTAAATACATAATAAGCAGGAGAGGCTTAAATTGACAGTAAGCATGCAAATGAATCCTATGACACTATCAGTACACACATCCCTAACATGTAACAGGCCCAAACAGAAAAGAAAGATTAAGAAAAACTTAGCTTTAAAAGTGTAAGAACGACTTCAGTATCACCATAATCAATACCTGTAAATAATATCCCTAAAAGAAATGGAAATATAATCTAAAAGATGCTAATAGAATAAGAGAGGCATCATAGTGAGTTTATAAATAGTATACTAGGAGATAAAAGTAGAAATAATAGGATCTGAGTAAAAAAATCAGAGTAAAAAATGATAGAATGACAATGAGAAATTTATTAATAAAAAGTAGTAAAGAAAAACAACACAACAAAAAAATGAAATTTTATCTTCATTTAGCTATAGAGACCCCCGCACATAAATTTCAAGCAGTAAACACATATTTGCAAAAATTTAGCAACAAATCTCAGAGAAGAGTCTAAAAACATATCTGGGCATAGAGAGCTAGCAATGACCATTACTCTAAGAAAAAAAACATGCAAACAAAAAAATTAGACTCTTCAAATAAAAATTTATTCCTAATAGAAGAAATAAGGTAGGATTGAAAAGAATCTCACTGATTGTTAACATGTAGAAAATTAAAGGTCCAATTTAGCATAGATCTAAAAATTAGGACTATAATAATAATTTTTTTTATTATTTACTTGATTAAAGTAACAAATCGAAATCAATTTAGGAAAAAATGAAGAGATTTCAAAAGAGAATAAACTACAGGATATTAAACAGTGGGATAAATAAAACAAAGAATGAAAGAGAACAATAGTGTAGTGAAGTCGAAAGAAGAAAAAATGAAAAAAGGGCAGTAAAAGTAAACTTAGCTTAGGTAACTAGTATTGTGAAAAATGAAAAATCTTTAGAGCCAAAAACCCTTAAATTTCCAAATCCCTATTTTCATTTTTCCTCTTTAACATGCGAGCAAATAAAAAGGAAAATTGATCAGAGATTCATGTAGAATGAGAAACAAATAAAAAAAATAATGAGCAACTATACACTTATAGAGATCACTAAAAATGACTTAAGGAGCCCTCCTCCTCTTCTTTAACCTTTCTTTCCTCTTTCTTTTACTTTTCCTTTCATATTAAGGGGAGGATCTACTCTTCTTTTATGCCGGTTATAGTAGAAAAGGAACAACAGAGCATACAGTTGTGCTACCTTTTTATTTCTCACACAAATCACAACATTTGTTTGGGTTAAGAAAGGTTAAAAAGAAGGAAAAATTGTCATTGCTAGTGAAAGGAAATCATAAAAAATGTTTTGAATAAAGAAGAATCAAATTCTAATAAAGGAAGAAAGAACAAAGGAAGGCCAAAAAGAGGGAGGATCAAAAGAGGGAAAGTAGTGACTTAGAAAGAGGAAACGAAATAAAAAGGAGAACAGAAAGTTAGGAAAGTAAAAGAGAGATGAATCGCCTAGAA
>CANXYI010426428.1:0-10258 GCA_948208565.1 Hura crepitans | reverse complement strand
AGGAAAAATATCCACATACTCTTACACTATTGGTATGAAACTTGTATCTAGCTCTCCACTGTGGGTATCATATACATGAGCTAAGAAAGCTTGACAACCTTTCTTTAATAATCGTCTTGCTATAATAGCTGAGATAACTTTAGACAAAAAATCTGTGCTCTCTCCTATCACTGTAATCTCAACACCCTTTTCAGTCTTAAGAGATAACCTCTTTTGCTTGTAGTCCGGAATGGGTTGATACTTGGACAACCAATCCATGCTCAATATCAAGTCAAACTCATCAAAAGGAAACTCAATAAGATTAGCTAAAAACTTGTGCCTTTGCACCATTAAGGGACACATTTTGTAGACCTTGTTTACTAAGATATGCTAGCCTATAGGGTTGCAAACCATAATCTTTAAGTCAAGAAACTTTGAAGCTAACCCCTTATTTTATGCCCGTGCTGTGCATATATACATGTAAAATCGAAATCTATTAAAGCCAAAGTAGAAGAATTAAAGAGAAGAAAAATACCAACAATGACATTTGGCAAGTCGACCTCTTCCCTAACTCTAATAGCATACTACTTAGCAGGAGCCCTGTGCTCAGCTCTAGACTCTAGTCTACCTCTTTGAGCCCCCTTTGATCTCTATCCCCTATCTCTATGGTCTCCTTTCTAGCCTCTGATAGAAATAGGTGTAAATCCCTATTTGGCATCGGATCTCTTTAGACAATCTCTGCGGTAATGATCTGATGACCCATATGTAAAGTATACACTTGTCTTAAACTTTTAACACTCACCGCAGTGTCTCTTTTGACAAGTTTGACATTGGGATATCAAGCCACTCTTGGCTGTAGACACTAAAGTACTGGTAGCTTGAGATTGCTACTGTTCAGCCTTACTTTTGTTCTCCTGATCTATCTTCTAAGATTGTCCCTATCTCTATGTTTGTTGTGGTGCAACAGTCTAATAACCCTTAAACTTTTTCCCCATCTATTGAGCTACTCTAGAAGCTCCCTAACCATGAGATTGCTTCTTCTGATAAAACTCTCTTTTCTTTTTCTGTACTCCCTTAATAGATCAACAAACAAACACTAGCTCTAAGAAGTCTTGAATCTTTAATAGAACCACCTGTGACTTGATGTCCACATGCAAGCCTTTCTCGAACTTCTTACATTTGTCAACTTCAGTAGTTGTTGTCTCCCTGGCATATCGACTGAGCATGGCAAAGTCTTTCTCATATTGTCTAATGGACTTTTGCTCTTGTTTCAGATCCATAAACTACTGTTTCTCTCATCTAGGTAGTTCTCTGTAATATACTTCTAATGGAACTCTATCAGAAAGAAGTCCTATGTTAGCTCTTCATTTTTCTTATGCTCTACTAAGTCTTCCCACCACTTAGATGCCTTTTCTTGCAAGTGCGATATGGCACATATAACATTCTCTTCTGGGATGCATCTCATCTGCTTCATAATTTTTTCTGTCCAATCCAACTAGTACTCTACCTTACTAGGCTTTACAATACCCTCACCCTTGAAATCCTTCGCTCCCATCTTTTTAACTTTATCAAGATAGGTCTTTTGGAGAGCTAAAGGGACTTCAGGCTACTGTACTAGTAAGGAAGGTGCAATAGTTGTAGCCTGTCTCAAAAGTTGTAATATTTCCTACAAAAATGCAGGCAATACTTGTGCCACTGGCAGTGTTTGTCTCAATGTACTACTAGAAATAGATATAACCCTGGTAGCCTTTGGTACCACATTCAATGGAGTATGACTCTCAACTTCCTCATCATTGTGCAGTGCCGGAGCACTTATCTTATCTATAGGTAAGAGAACAATTTATAAGCCTCAATATCTTAAATTATGAGATGTATAAACTTAATCCCTAAAGCACTCATCTATTGTCTAGAAACACCTAAACTAGAGCTTTGATACCACAAAATGTGACACCCTTTACTCGATTTGATCACCTGACCCGAATAAGGGATATGCACAAAAATGTATTATTCGAAGTCATATACAATTTTAATTCATTCAAAACATAATTTAGAACCTTATTAACAAAATAAGTCTTTATAAAAATACAAATTAACAAAAACTTTTCAAAATTTTAGGTTTGATTCGCAATTGGAAAATTTAGTGCTGAAATTTGACAACATAATGGCTATATCGGGACACTAACTCAAATGTGAATAGTAACCTACATAGTAAGACACACTTTTATAAACATTTTCAGCTCAATTCACAACTCCTGTGATCCTATTGATCACCCTAAATCAACAACTTCTTAGCAACATAAACTATGCATCAATAATATTAACATATAAATAAAATAGTTCAAAAACCAGCTTTAAATAAATTACAAACATATGAAATCCAAAAATTTTCATTTACATTTAGCTTAGGCCCACATTCCTAAAATTACATCATATAAGTGCTTTACAACTATGCATCATCACAATTTAGATATATGTACCAAAAATTTACCAAAAGAATAGCCTTCTCTTGATAAGCTTGATGATCCAAGGCTATGGCTCAAAATGTCTCTTTACCTACACATCGCAAAGATAGAAGATGTGCTAAGCAATAGCTTAGTGGTGTAATCAATATAACTTGTGTAATTATTCCAATTAACAAATTAATATATAAAAAATGAACATTCAAACTATTACATGATATGCAACATTAGACATAATGTGCATATATATGATAACATGGCACAAGACATTTACATGACACATCATAAAAATCATGCAACATGCATAACATCATGCATCATTAATCTAGTCATACTTTATGTAAACCATTTTCATTATTCATTACTATCCATTTATTAAGCTTATACTCAAGAAACGCATACACTATAGATAACAGAGTATTAATGGACCACTTAGGCCCTGCATACATCAGACCCGAGGGTCTGTAAAATAGATCTAAAGATCAAAATGCATTAGACCCGAAGGTCACAAATAATCATAGACTCGAAGGTCAAACATAAAATAGGCTAGGATGTCCCCTATGAACTTGTAGGTGCATCTACCAATATTGGTCCAAAGACAATAATAATAGACCTGAAAGCCAAAATGGATTGTAACTCGAAGGCTGCGTAAAAACTTGAAGTAAATGCATCACAACCCAAATGCTAAATAAGAACCCGTTGGTTCCTACATCATAACTTGAAGGTTACAGAGGTACTAAAGTACCCTAGCCACTACTATTACTCCTAGCTGACCAGTTAACCTATCCAACTAGGCTATTTACTCGCATGGGCTACCAACCATTTAGTTTTTAGTTTCACCTTATTAACATAGCTTAATATAACTTTTAATTAAAATAGTTTAGCCAATCAAATGACCAAACTGGGTAATTGCGTCATCTCTTAATTTTTTAAAGTCATTATATATCATCAAGTATAGTCATCCATATTATGTCATGAATAATGCCATATTATAGCCATCATTTAGCATATGCTCAAGAAAAAGCATTATGCCATATTCTTTCACCATAAGGTACATTGTGTATCCATTATATTCTCATAACGCATCACTTAATGTTATAATGCTTTATCAACATGTAACATCTCATTATGTCACACTTTACCCATAATATGTCTCAAACATATTACGACCATTATGCTAGGCCATTCAGCCATACCAACATACACACACATGTTATTGCATTTTCTCATATTCCTTATTCATTATACCTATACATAATCTATGGCATTAATTTCATTTCATACACCATTCATTCCATACATTATAGGAAACACACACACTTATATTTGCACATAGGCCATTCGGCTAAGCCATCATCCATGCTTAAATATTGCATTTTCTTCTCATCATACATAGCATCACAATTTCTCATACTCATCAACATTCATGTGTTCATGTACCATCCATTAAATTCCTTTTATCAAGCATAAATATACATATAAATGCCATAAGACCATTCGACCATCAAGCCTCTATACTTTAATCACCATCATCCATTCATGTCACACACATTATCTCATGCCCATTCAATTATATGCATCCATTTATTAGCATACAACATCCATATCATGCATATTTAGGACATACATATACATATATGCATTATGGCCATTTTGCCATAACACTCCATACATCATCCACATACATTTAACCATATTAAATGCTTTATTACACATCTATAATATCATTAAACATAATTAAAAGTCATTAATACACATAATTAACCAATTTCACATAATCACGCATAAATACATAATATGTACGCATTAAGTTTTTACAATTTATTTCGATTACACTTATTTTTGGTGTCAAAATGCACCCATGAGGACCGTTTAGACCTTTTACTTGCCTCTGCTCCGCGATTCACCAGTTTCCTCAACTGTCTATAATAGACTCAATACATAAAAATTTGTATTAAATCAACCAGACACTAAAATGAAAACTAACAACACAAACATGCTCTTGGGCACCTAAAGAATATGTAAAAAAATAAAACTTCAAAAAAACTTACCCAAGAAAACTTGGGTTACTATTCATCAAAGCTTGAAAACAAGCAAATCTCTCAATTTTTCATGTAATTCGAAGTGGAATCGGGATGTAATGGCCATGGAGGTTTGGATTTAGGGCTTGAACATGAGAAATTGGGTAAATATCAGTGTGGAAGGAAGTAAAAATGGCTTCCTTCCTACCTTGGAAGGCATTGGCTATTGGGTTTAAGAGAGGAAGAAAACTATTTCTCACTTAACCCAACTTTGACCCCTTTTATGCCTTTTTTCTTTTTCTAATTTCTCAACATCCAAAAAGCCCTTAAAATTCAATAATTCAAACATCAATAGCCTTTAAAAATCCTTGTTCAAAAATCACGAAAAATTGATTAAAAATGTAACTTTTGAGATTATCCTATTTTTATAAAAATGCTTTTCGATCTCTAAAAATTCTAATTTTAGTTAAAATATTTGAGTATCAAGTTGTACTAATTTTGAAATTTTCTGAGCAACTTTTGAATATTTTATAATTTAGCTAAAACTAAGTCACTATTCACATTACAAACAACCGTAAAACTTAGTTGTCGTTTTTAACAATCTAAACGGCTTCATTTTAACTTCAAATTTCATGCAAAATTATTTTATGATTAATACTTCCATTCAATAAGATTTGTGTGACTCGACCTCAAAAAATACTAGTCACGTTCCGAAAAGTACTATTTGTAACACCTGAATTTTTAGGGCATTACAATTGGTGTATCTTTATTAGGGATTATTTGCAACAGACTTATTTGTCATGAAATTTTTACAACAAATTTTATCCGTCATAGATTATTTTTTTAATTTTGTCGTTATTTGTTACATTTTTATATTTGAATAGAAATTTTGTTGCCAATTCGTTGCAGTTTATAAAACAAATATTTTTAAAAAAAATATCTATGGCTGAAATTTAAACTCAAATCCATCCAAAATTTTTTTAGAATTGAAAAAATAAAATGATTTATGAACACTAATTACTATATCTTGGTCACCAATAAACTCTATTTCGAAAGTAAAATTAATAATTAAATTATAAAAAATAAAAATAAATTTCATACAAAATCTAAAATTAAGCTATTAATCTGAAAATTTAATAAAACTATTAATTTGAAATTAATAAATAATTATTAATAAAGTTATAATCTAAAATTTGATATTTAATAGATAAATATAATTTTGAGAGGCTAAAGAATAGTTTAATAAAATCATTACAAATGATCAAAGAAAGTAAATATTACAAAATATCATACAAATACATGTCATAACACAATTTTTACAGAGTCTTGAAGATTATGAAGCACTTTCTGGGCACTTAGGAGCGGGACACAAATATTGACTACATTAAAGAAAGGAGTCAAGGTTCTCAAGCAACTATAAATTATAAAATTGGTTTAAGAATCTGATGGCAAAATATCTAATTAGAACCAAAATCAAGTTACACTATCCAAAAAATGAATAGATAAAATCTAAGCCATTTTTAAAATCTAGTAAAATAAATCAAACTACAAATGGTATACATGAAATGTTTTATCATTAATCCCCTTAACAGATTAGAAAGTCAATCCAAGCCATCAATAAGCATAAAATTAAATAACGTTTATAGAGATTAACGATTTCACAAAAAGCAAAGATTAGTACCATCTATTTCGCAAGGTTAATTCTGCCAAGCTTCTCATCAACAGTAAAACTCAAAAATCTAAGTCAACCAGTAGGAATAAATGGAAAAAAAAAAAAAAACCAAATCAGAGCAACAAAAAGCTAAATCTTCCTTGTAGGTCAAGAAATTACAATGAAGGAAGAAACATAAAGGAAATTAAAGTTCAGAATCATAAAATGACTTTAAATGTGAGAAAGAAGGGAACTTAATTAATAAACTAGTAGTAAAGTGTAATGAGATTACAGTATAATAGCCATAGATATATGCACTTTCAAAATATCCATACTAATAAAATTAGGCCCTTTAAAGGAGATCGAAACAACCACACAAGTGCATTAGAATCCTTAATTGCTTTGTTTTTTAATATTTTTGCTGAAAGATTTCTACAAAAGAAATTGATTTTGTAGTTTATAAAACACAAATAACAATATTCCATTCAGTATTTTTTTTTCACTTTCCAGTGAGTTTATTATTTTTTTTAAATTAACAATAGAAAAGTGAGAAGTACTTAAAAGAAACAAGCACAATAATTAGAGTCCAAAATTAGCATTTTATAAGTGTTCTTTCCATTCACGTTAGTTGACTTGAATAATTAGCACTTTATAACAATAATATAATCACCAAAACCACCTATAGCTCCAATTACCAAGGCAGTTGTAACATCCTTACATATCATTACTTATCTAGATTATACAAATGTCTTAAACTAATTCCATCTTGCACAAAATCATTTTTAATGGCTTGAGAAAAATCAAGTGAATACTATTATTTGATATTTAAATTAGTTGAATTAAACAAACTACAACTGAAAAAATATAAGGTTTTAATTTAATTTAATAATAATGCAGCAAACAAAATAAAAATCGCACATAGTCAATTCATTCCAATATCAAGAAATCTTCAACATTTAATAGCAAAAGTATATAAATCAATACCAAATAAATTGTCTCTTTCACTATCAACCTCATTAATACCAAATCTAGTAACTTGACTTTTTCAAGTAACTAAGTAAAGCAATAACTTGTCTCTTTCACTTTCATAGCAGCTAAAACTATGCAAATAATCAGCATTAAACTTAACAAGGACATTAACATTTAGTAATAGATGGTTTTTGATAGTCAAAACACAAATTTTTTTGCAGGAAAGAAATCTGCAGAAATTCACAAAATATTTCCCTAGGCATCCTAGTAGTTTTCAAAGGCTAGCATTGCACTAACCTTAGTTTTTTACACTTCTAGTAATATTCAGTGCCCCTCCAATTGACAGTCCAAAGCAAAGGAGAAATCTCCTCCTAATTACACATGTATGTAGCATTTAATAAAAAATTTCAGCAGTTTTTGACGTAAATCACAGCGGTATTTTGGCAAGGAAGTCCACTAGCAGCAGCGCCAAATTTCGCAGAAAGCCAATAGAAAATGAATCGAACTTGCTACCATTTAGCAATAGCTACTTTGCCTAACATAAATAGCAGCTTATATAAGTTTTTATGCTTCGCCTAACCTTAGCAGGAGATGGATGTCCATTGAAGGATTTGTAAGTGATCTATGCCGAAACCCATGTCAAAATTAAAAATCCAACCAATAAGATCAAATAATCCCTCTTAATATCACTACATTTTCACCGATAATTCTTTCCAAACCAAGCCAAACGAAATGAATAAGAAAATGCAAGAAAGAATTCTCACTTCATAAGTATGCTTATAGATTAAAAATACAACAAAAATCAAGTTTTCACACAAAGAAATAGAATAGATAGAATAAAAGGAGAATTTACTCTAACTTTTAGAAATAGTCCACTCTCTCCATCTTCTTCTCCTTCGTTCCCTATCTTCCATTCTTTCCATCTACACGCCTCTCTCTGTCACAAAAAATTTGTATCCAAAGCTGAAATTTCTCTCATTCTCTAAAGAATCTCCCAAAGTTGAGGCTTTGACTTTTCTCTCTCTAAAACCTTACTTCATCTCTTTAAACACAGGCCTTCGTCTGTTGCAAAGATGAGAAGACTAATAAGAAATCGATAGAGAAGACAAAGTGAGATTGACAGTACGAAGGGAAAAAGGGAAGAGAGAGAAGCAAAGCTTTATGACCTTTTTAGGGTTTAATGGAAAGACGATGTTACCTCTTAATCTTTCAATTAAAAAGATTTTGGAAATGAATACTTTTGTAATTTGATACAAGGAATAGATAAATAAAAAAATGGAAAATATAAATTAAATCACATTTAAATTTTAAAAAAAATTATATAATTTAATTTAATAGTTTTAAAATCATAATAAAACTCAAAATATCTTAAAAGGACGAAAAAAATTCACTTTTATTATATATTAAATAAAAATAAGAAATTAATAATCTTTATAAAAGTAAAAATAAAAATAAAAGGCATGTTATTCTCACCACTCAAATATTATTATATTTATTTATATTTTATATTTTTTGAATTTTTAATTTAGATTAGTATTTAGTAGTGAAGTGATTAAATTAATTACGAACTTAACTAATATTATTTTAGAAATTATTAATTATAAAAATAATATTAAAAATCACAACGGATGTATCCGACCCAATTTTTAAAAAAAATATTTATTTATTAATTAAATTTGCAATAGAAATCCGTCGCATCTCTAATACTAATGCTAGATTATAATGCTTTTAATTTGAGATGGAATTTAATATTTCGTCATAAATTCATTGTGATTTTTATTTTAATTCTTTTAATTAGATATTTTTGAGACGGGTTGAATAATTCATTGCCGTTCCATTGGGAATCTACAATAGATTTAAATCTGTCATGGATTCTGTTGCATATTGAAGTTTTTTTTGGTAGTGTTAATTAATCAAACTCAAATAAAAAATATATAAAAATATAAAATTTACTTTTTTTTTATTAAAAATAAGAACAAGCTGATTAAAATATAAAAAAACTTATTATTTAGATTTTCACCAGCACACTCAATCTAAAGAAAATCATTGAATTAAATTAAAAATAAATATTTTAAATGAACAAAAGCAGCTATATGAAAAAATATGAAGAAAATTATCCAATTTAATTTATAAAAATAATACAACTTTATTATTAATATTTAATTGCATTAATTATAAATTAAAAATTGAAAAAATAATTTTTTAATGAAAAAATTAAAATTTCTATTAACTTTAATTGGAAAATAGAAGAAGTGATTTAATTGAAATGTCCAATAAATATTAAAGATTCAATAATTAAATTTTAAATGATATAATTTTAATTAAAAATTGATTCAAATATTAATTTTTTTTTAAATTTGACCTTAATTTTATTAGTTACATTATAAATAGCTAATTTTTTGTGGATTATGCAAAATGATTTACTTTTGGCTTTTCGTTAATGGAAATTAAATTAGTGACGGAGTTGTTTAAAAAAGATTGGCAAATCCAAATTGAAGAGGTTGTTTTATTGACTTGTGAATTGGCTATATTGGTCGTGTGCACATTTAGTTAGGAAGGAGTGTACACGGATCTTAAATCTTTTATAACGAAAAAGAATCGAAAATCAAATTGTACTGTTGATTTTTTTTATTAGAATTGAATTGAATTGAACTATTGACTTTAATTTGGAATGGATTTAAATTTTTGTTAAGTTTCGCACTGAAAACTATATTACATTGTACAGAACTATATTAAAATCGAATTGTACCAAAAGAACTGATATATATAATAAAATGAAATGATATTTTAATTAATAATAAAATTAATAATTTATGATATTAATTAATATTTTATAATCATATAACATTTACTTTGACAAAATCATAACAATATATGAATAAAAAATTTCAATATTTTTTATTTAGATGTTAGTACAAATTATTCATTATTTATTTAATTATTTAAAAATAATAATATCAAGGAATAATATCATCTTATTCTTATTAAATATTTATGCAAAACATATTGTTTAAATTGTAAAGTAATAAATAAATTAATTATCAAACTAAACGGTTTATAAGTAGATATTAATTTATGTATCATTTTATTTAAACTATATAACAATTTAAAGGTTTTTTTATGAAATTGCATTTTAAATATAAAAATATAAAATAATTTTAAATTTATCTTAATAAGTG
>CANXYI010426331.1:0-12982 GCA_948208565.1 Hura crepitans | reverse complement strand
GTTTGGAACCCTACTCTTATTTATACCTTAAGTTAATATGAAATTTCAATTTGAATTTATAATATTATCCATTTTCTTCAAGTGAGTTTTAGGCATCAAAATAAATCACATATTCACGTAATGGAATGATAAGACATATTTACAGAAAAAAAAAACAAAATGCTTTAAATTAAATAATTCAATACTTGAAATCAGGCACTTGATTATTTTGAGAACTTTGGTTCTCACATGCTTATTTTTAAAGAGTGAATTTTTATCATTTATGAATTTTATTATGGATAAATCAAAATCCATTTTTATTAAAAAAAATACTGATTAGATTAAATATAAAATGGTTTAGTGACTACATTAATTATTTTGAGAACTTTGGTTCTCACACACTTATTTTTAGAAAACGGATCTTCATCATACATAAAACCAAATGGTTGATTATTTTAAGAACTTTAGTTCTCGCATGCTTATTTTTAGAAAATAGATTTTTATTATTTGTGACTTTTATTAAGGAAAAATCAAAACCGTTTTATTAGTAAAAAAACCAATTAATTAGATATAAAACAGCATTATTATTTTTTATGGCATGTAAAAATCATTTTTTTACTTATTACAACATACATGGAATATACAAGGAAATAATCAGATAGAAAAATAAATTACATGGCAATCACCTAAATTACATTCTAACTCAAAAAAAAATTACATGAAAATCACCTTGAATACAATCTAGTGATGTCTGATAAAGAGAACAAGCAAGAAGATTAAATCAATCGCAACACATCAAATAACTCACATCACAACAAGATTAGAACATTAGAATCAAAAATAAATGATCAAACAGAAACAATGATACAAAAACAAAAAGACATATCATCGTAAAAATATCATAACAACACTAATAATAATACATAAATCTATAGATTTAATAAGTTAGCACACCTAACCATTAGGTGCATAAAAGAAAGACAAAAAAAAAAGGAGAAGAAATGGAACAATCGAATAGCTCACCATGTATAATTACCTTTAGGAAGAAAAGCTCTTAAAAAGAAAGAACCCATGGAGAAAAATCTTCTAAAATACTAAAAATGGTGTTTAGAGAATATTTTTTGCCTTTTTTTGGAGTTTTTCTTAAGAGCCAAGAGAGCTAGGAAAGAGAAAATCCATAGGATTTCCTATTTTTATGCATAAATCCCGAGGTAAGGCTATGCACAACCAAATCAAAACTGAAAACCAAGTCAAAATTTTGACAATTTGGTCTATTCAGTTATGTTTTTTTAGTTCTCAATTTTTTTGGTTCGGTTCTTTATGGTAGTTTTGGTTTAATCAGTTCAATTTTTAGAGGGCAAAAATCAAAAGAACCAAACCGATTGAACTTATTAAAACGACATCATTTTAGGGCTTTTACATATAAAAAAAATATATAGAATTTTGATTAATTTGATTTTTTGGTTTTGTACAAATATTATTTTTTTTGGTTCGGTCACTATAAAAATTTTGGTTCAGTTCAGTTCTAAAAAATATAGAATTTTAGTTCTTTCAGTTCAGTTTGATTTTGGACTGAATTGACCGATTGAACACCCCTATCCTAAGGCATGCAAAATAGTCGTTTCAAGGAGTGAAACAACCGTTTTAGCCTCAAAATGGCCGTTTTGATGTGTAATTATGATTCAAGTACGAACTCAATGTTTCATCTAAATGCATGTTTTTCTCACCTACCACAAATGTCTATTTTTCTCGCATTTCATGTCGCACCATGAGTTTTTTGGCCGGGCAAAAACCTTTTACTTTTAATTTTTTAAAGAAAACTTTGAGATCTTTAGACTATATGTTAACATCCTCATTCCTCAGAACTTAGTCCTTTTCTTCATTATTTTGCAATCCAAACATGGGAGCCCCAAAAACCTAGTTTCTACACATAAGCCCATTGGCTAAACATAACATACATTTGTATACCAAAAACAACATAAGTTTAAAGACTAACATAGCATGTACAAGGCCATTATGACCCGAGTATGAACTCGAGGGTTTATCTACCAATGTAAGCCCAAAGATCGGTATAACATAGACTTGAAGGTCATCAGCATAGGCCCATTGACCAACATAAAAAGGCACAAATGTACCCTAACAGCTGCTAATAACCTTAGTTGACCAGTTAACCTATCCGACTAGGTTGTTTTACTCTAATGGGCTATTAATTACATGTATTAAATTTTTCATCCTTACTTAAGCTTAATTTGCTTATGTAGTCCATATATTTCATTTTCAATGCCTTTATGGTTATTAAAATCATATTACTACTATGAGACATGTCATAGACATCACATTCTACATATATAGATATCAAATATTATCTAGACACATAATTTGTCCATTTTACTAAATGTGTATACATAGTGTTTCATTCACTTATAACCTACTGCTTAACATGATTATAAGTCATTTTTCATGACTAGAAAACTTAACATAGGATATCATATCATTCGGCCAAATGGACTTATAAAAAGGCATTTAAACATATCATTTCAACATATTTATGCCTCACGCAATTTGGCCTATTAAACATCCACACTTAAGGTATACATTTAGTCAATAACTACACATACACCATACTTATTCTCAATTAAATAATTGCTTTTATTACATAATAATTGCATATTAGTGAAATATATGCATAAACATGCCCAACATCAAAATTTGGGCACCTATTGGTTTTCCTTAATTCATTATAGTCTCACATATTCCTCATGTATCATAAACTCATACCATTCACATAATTCATGCCATAAGCTTTTTAAATCCATATTCAATTCAAATACATCACATAATGCACATTATAACCCGTATACATGTCCACAATAATTTTGGCTCTAAGAGAAATGTATATTGACATTCTCATCTTTATCATCACCTAACCATTTAGGGTACACATTTAATGAACTTATTATATCAATTACACATACTTTATGAGTCAAAATGGACATATGAGGTTGGATTACTCCTTCTTCTTCCCTTTGTCATTCTGTTTATTACCCTACATAATTGTGGAATATAGATTTGTTTCGTTAAAATCTGTATAAAATCATATAGTCACTAAAAATAAAAATTGATCACTTGGAAACACTCTTGGGCACCTAAAGAACATAGGAAAAATGTTAGAGTTCAAAAAAACTTACTTGAATGAAAAATTGGTACTGTTCATTTGGATATAAAACTAAGCTTTCCACGTGATATTTCTGCGAAATTCCGCTTCACACTACTTCTAGAGACCATAGAGGGGCTATCATTTAAATTTGATGGCTTGATTTGGCTTAGAAAGAAGGATTAAAAAAATCATAAATAGTGATTCTTCTTTAAAGTGGTGTCAGCTAGAACAAAAGGAGAAGGGGAGTGTTTTCTTTATTATTCAATGTTTGACCACTTACCAATTTTGACTTATATATGAGTGTAGAAATTTATAGAGAGTTAATTATTTCCCCTCTTCTTCCATTATTTTAAAATTGAACTCATTTTCATTTTCTATAATTTTTCTTTCAAAAATTAAATTAATTAATGCCCCATAAGTCTCTAAAAATTAGAGCTCAAAAATCGTGAAAAATCAAATTTAAATGCCATAATTTCATGTAACTCGATTTAGTAAAAATACTTCCCAACCTTAAAAAATTTTGATTCTAGCACCATTGGACTCATTGAAATTTTTGAGTTCTAGGTTGTATAGGTTTCACAATTTTCTGAGCAACTTTGAAAATTATTTATGGTTCAGCTTTGCCTTAGTCACTATTCCCAAGACATTGCCATAAAAACTTTCTTAGCATTTTTAAATTAATTTTAAACTTTGCCTAAAATTATTTTATGACTAATACTTTCATCTAGTAACTTCAGTGCACCCTGAGTTTTAGGAGCACTATTCATTTTGGGAAACTATTATTCACAAAAAATGAGATTTTTCGGGCATTACATTTTTTCTCATCTTAAAAAAAATTTTGTCCTTGAAATTACCTGGTTCAAACAAATAAGGATACTACTCCCTCATTTGAGCTTTTTGTCTGCCAGGTGGCTTCTTCCATGCCATGATGTCTCTAAAGTACTTTCACTAAAGGCACAAACTTGTTTCGAAGTTCTTTCACTTCTATTGCTAAAATCTTCACAGGTTTTTCCTCATATGTTAGAGTTGGTCTAACTTCAACTTCTTTAACTGATATAACATGCAAAGGATCTAATCAATACCTCCGTAGCATATACACATGGAAGACATCATGCATCTATTGAAGTTTAGGAGGTAAAGCTAGCCTGTAGGCTACTAGTCCCACACATTCTGTCATTTCGTATGGACTAATTAACCTTATGCTCAACTTGCCTTTCTTTCTAAACCATAGAACCTTCTTCCAAGGAAAAACCTTGAGAAACACCTTGTCTCTCACTTCATACTGTATAACTCTCCTCTTTAAGTCAGTATATGACTTTTGTCTGTATAAAGCTACCTTTAACCTATCCCTAATGATTTTAACTTTTTCTTAAGCATCCTGAATTAGGTCTAGTCCTATAATTTTTGTCTCACTCAACTCATTCTAACATAAAGGAGTTCTACACTTTCTTCTATATAATGCTTTATAAGGAGCCATTCCTAAACTTGCTTAATGGTTATTGTTGTAAGCAAATTTTGCTAATGATAGATATGATCCTAGCTACCCTTGAACTCGATGACATAACTCTTTAACATGTCCTTAAGTACTTGATAAACATGCTTCATCATAAGCATAACATCATACATAACTAACTATCTAATCACTCAAGTATCAAAAGGCTACCTGAATGACTCTTTTCTAATTATCCATTAATCTATGGATGAAATGTTGTACTAAAGGCATTATAAAGCTTCTTCCAAAACCTCGATGTCAACCTTAGGTCCTGATTAGAAATAATAGAGTACAACACTTCATGTAATTTAACTATCTCATCAATATACAACTCAAGCAACTTCTCGAGAGAATAGTCCATTTAGACTGGTACAAAGAGCAGCCTTTGTCAAATGATCTACCACCACCCGAACTAAGTCACATCTACTCCTTGTCATTGGTAAACTAACCATAAAATCCATAGTGACCCTATCTCATTTCCATTTTGGAATTACTATAGGATGAAGTAATTTAGACAAAACTTAATGTTCTACCTTCATTTGCTGACAAGTAAGGCACTTGGTCATGAATTCATATGCATCTCTCTTCATACCTAGCCAATAATAAGACAACTTTAGGTCTTAATACATCTTGTTGCTACCAAGATGCATAGCATAAGAAACACTATAAGCCTCTTGTAGAATCTATTTCTTTAGCTCTTCCATATCTAGTACATAGAATCTGTCATGGTAATACAAACAACTATCACTCTTTATCTTATACATAGTGGGCTTCCCTTCTTAAATGGCACTAATCACACTCATTAGTCTATGATCATCGCTTTAAGAATCCTTAACTTGTTACAGGAAACTAGGTATAGACATTGGGTCTTTGAGGCTTCTATGTTGGGTTTGCCTAATAATGATGAAAGGACATAAATCTTGATAAATAGGGGTATTAATGTCCAGTTTAAAGGTCTCAGAGTTTTCTTTAAAATTTTTCCTTTACACTTTTGCTTGACTCAAAAAATCTCATAGTGTGACTCGAAACGCAAGAAAAATGGGCATCTGTGGAGGTTAAGGGCTCGGGGCGATAAGCTTGAGCCTAATACCTAACATCGATGCCAAGGGGGTTGCAGGGGGTAAAACCCTACATGGTATGGATCAAAAAAATAATAAAATAAATAAATAATAAAAAATAAAAATAAAAATAAAATTTTGATAAAACGGCCATTTCCATAAAGAAAACGGCCGTTTTACTTGCCAAAATGGCTGTTTTGTTGAGATGACCATTACAAAAGGGAAAATGGCTGGTTTACCCCAAAATAGCCGTTTTGGCCAAAAACAACCGTTTTCACCTCCAAAATAGCCTTTTTTTCCTCGAGAAATGTATACAAGTATTGAAATGATTTTTCCAAAATGGGAAGAATTTTTGGAGATACGTGCACTAGAAACTTAAAATACACTTTTCAAACACTGTTTTTGTAATTTTTAAAGATTTTTTGCACAATTTTCCAATCTTGTCGAGATCTTTTCTAAAGGCAAAAATACACGATGGGTCTTTCGCTTTTATCCATCTACTAGTTAGATGTGATAACATATTTGTACAATATTTTTGTTATATTCATTTGACTGTCTATTCCATTTTATTTTTTGTTCATTTATTTATTTTGCTTTGCATACTAACATCTTAATTTTATTGTGATGCGAGTTGTTTGATTTATTAGGGCTTGATTGTCTTTTCTTTCAGCCATCTCACTAAACACTGATGAAGTAGCCTTTTACCATCCCTTTATTTTTATTTCTTTTTTTTATTGCTATCTTTTTTATTTGTGATTTTTATTTTCTTCTACTGATTCACTTTATTATTGCCCATTTTATTTATTTAGATTGTATTTTAGGATATTTCAAAATGTATTTTTATTTTTATTTTTATTTTCATTTGATTAGAATTTATTTTAGGTAATTACCATGTAATCTATTTTTATTTTTATTGTTGATTATTTCCCTGTATATTTCGTAAATGTTGTAATAGGTAGAAAATGATTTGTGCACATAGTAAAAAATAATCAAAATCATTTTGTACCTAATTAATTGGTGTTTTGTTAATAAAATGGGTTTTGATTTTTCTTAATAAAAGTCATGATAATAAAATATGTCTTATAAAAATGGCATGTGAGAACCAAAGTTCTTAAGACAATCAATCACCTGATTTCATGTATGATATTTTTAATTTCAAGCACTTTATTTGATCTCTGTAAGTACATTTTTGTGATTCTTTCCACAAGAACATGTGATTTATTTTTGTAAAACCCATTTGAGAAAAAAAATAATATTATAAATTCAAATCAAACATCCATATTACCTTAAGGTATAAATAAGAGTAGGGTTTCGAACCACTTTGGTTTTAGCCCCACAAGGTATTTCCCAACTCTAGTTGGGTGGCGACTCCTACCTTGTGGTCCCCAACTTGCTCTTTCTAAGCTAATCAAATAGAAATGACTTAGGATTCCTCTAATTTCATTCTCATCTTTTGGCACTCAAGGAGTGAGATTCAGGTCGAGTCTTTGGCTATTTTGATTTGACTATCCCCTGGAAAGGAAGAGACAAGAACAGTGGTGACTCCACTAGGGACACCATGAGACCATGCTCTGAAAGTACCTCAAATTAATATGGAACTTCATATTTTGAATTTATAATACTATTCATTTTTGAAATTGCATCACATGCTAGAGCTTTAGAATAAGTTAGGCATCCCTTTTACCTCCTGATGTCACTTTAAAGGATAAACATAATTTCACTCAAATTAGAAGATTGTTAAAGGTGGCATCAAATCCAAGCTTCGTGCATATAAGGTATATGAAATGGTAAACCAATTGGTTATATGCTTATGATGAGATAAACCCGTTATGGAGGGACCATGCTTAGATAACCATGACTTACGTGACCAAACTATAAGCCCATGTAATGACCAATAACAACTTTCCCTAGGTACCCTGGTTATTGATCCATTATGTGCTATATGGGACAATATACATGAAATATGACTTAATCATCTCAAAATGCTATCAAACCCATTGGGTTTTTTTCTAACTAGAATAGGCTTGACCCTCCATTTTAACTTGATTAAACATATCCAATATATATAGGCTAAGTATCTTGCATGCACTCTTTTTATGAGAGAAATAATGTTTAGCTAGCAGTTATTCATTATTCGAACTCGTTAGGACCTCTAATGTCTTGCAAGTAGGCCCTTCTAGGAAAGAGCACATTGACCTCCTGTGTGGGAAGTGACAAGGTTAGAAGGCTCTTGCTTGTGTTTGTTGTTGTACACATTAACATCCATAAGCATTTCATGTATTCACATGTATTTTCATTTCATCATTTCTAACCCTTTATCTTGCAGCCATCATAGATCCTCGATCCACTTGGGTACGAGGGGCAGATAAAAGAATAACTAGACAAAAACTTATCTCTACCACTCACAATCTAAAAGATATGGTAGGAAAATCAAGAATGGACCAAAAGTTTGAGGAGTTCGAAAAAAGGATGATGTCCATGATTTTAAGGGCCATTATTGAGGTTATTCCTGCTACTGATTCACCGCCACCTGCTGAAGACGTAGTAGCTACACCTATTGGAAAGACCACTACTACCTTTAGGGGAAGTGGCATTAGGAAAGAAGCTACAAGTGTTAGGGGGAAGGACAGAAAGGCTGAATATTTTAACCTTGAGTATGATTTTTGTGAGGATTTGGTTACACCCTAGAGATTTGAGGATGGCACTATGAAAAATCTAGAGGAGAAGATAGAGCCAATGACTAGGCTTATCACACTGGGTAAGGGTTTAGACCCTGATGAACTCACCCTAGAGTCTAAGGAGATACTTCTTTCTAAGTTTAAGATGCTAGAACTACCCAAGTTTGATGGGACCATTGATTTAACGGCCTATGTTAAGCAGTACACTATAGTCATGAGGGGTACAAAACTTAGCACGAAATAAAAATTGGCTTATTTTAGCCTAACACTACAAGGGAGAGCAATTAACTGGTATCATAGGCTAGAAAAGAAAGTGAAAGAAGATTGGTGAAAGATCACTGAAGCTTTCATTAACCAGTACGACTACAGCACTCACATAGAGGTTACCGTGAAAGACCTCGAGTTGCTTAAACAAAAATCCAATGAGACCTTCATAGAGTACTTGTCAAGATGGATGTCTAGGGTTGTACCCGAGATTTTTAATAACGATATTCTTATTACTTTTGTCAATAAGATGAATGATTTTACTTATTTTTGTGATGTCTCATCTAACTGTATCATGCATAATAATAATCATGACATGCATAGCATGTTTGACATTAATTCAATAAGTACTACCTTGTTTAATCTTGGTATTAACAAAAATCCTAAAGAGATCTTAATTGCATCTAATATAACTCCTAAAGAAAGAATTAAATTTGAGAGCATGTTAAAAAATATGAAAAGGTCTTTGCTTGGACCTATGAAGATATGCTTGGGGTAGAGTGAGAAGTAGCTAAACATGCCATCTACACATACCCAGAAGCAAAACTAGTGAAGTAGAAGTTGAGGAGATGAGACTAGAATGGGCAGAGAAGATAAAAGAAGAAGTACACAAACAAGTCGAAGCCAAATTCTTAGAAGAGGTATAAGATTCGACCTGGCTAGCTAATATGGTACCAGTTGCCAAGAAAGATGGTAAGGTCAAGATGTACATAAATTATAAGGACCTAAATAAAGCCTACCCAAAAGATGACTTTCTATTACCTCATATAGATATGCTGGTGGATAGCACGACAATGTGTAAAATGTATAGGTTCATGGATGGATATGCTGGTTATAATCAAATTCTGAATAGGATAGCAAATAAGATAAAAACTACCTTCATCATGAAGTGGGGTACCTTTTACTATAGGGTTTTGCCTTTTGGGTTCAAGAATGCTGGAGCTATATACTAGAGGATGGCTATAAGGATTCTCAATGGCCTAATTCACAAAGAAGTAGAGGTATATGTTGATGATATGATGATCAAGTCCTCTATAAGGGAAAGACATTTTGAGGCATCGAAAAAGTTCTTTAAGAGGATAGATAAGTATAATTTGTGTTTAAATCCAAAAAAATGTGTCTTTGGGGTAACTTTAGGTAAACTCTTGAGGCATATTATGAGTCAGAAAGGAATTGAGGTAGATCCTAATAAGGCCAAAGCAATTAGAGAAATGCTAGTCTCGAATAAGGAAAAAGAGATAAGGGGATTTCTAGGTAAGATACAATACATCAGCAAGTTTATAGCAAAGCTCACTGCCATATGTGAGCCTATTTTCAAACTTCTCAAAAAAAGACCAGCCAATCACGTAGAGTGACGATTGTTAGAAAGCTTTTGACATAATCAGGGAATATCTGCTGAATCCACCAGTTTTGTAATTGCCAAGGCATGGAAAAGCCACTGATTCTCTATTTATCTATTGAAGAAAGTTCAGTTAGGACTGTGGTAGCGCAGAAAGATGAGCTAGGGGTTGAGTTTGCGATTTACTACTTGCACAAGAAGTTTCTTCCTTATGAAGTCAAATATGTAGAAGTGGAAAAGATTTGCTTAGCTATAGTATAAGCTTCAAAGAAATTGAGGCACTAATTCCAATCATATATGGTGTAGGCAATATCCAAACACAATCCATTAAGATATCCTCAGACGGCACTATCTTTGGTAAGGAGAATAAGCAAATGGCTTCTCTTACTTTAAGAGTTTGACGTTCAGTATATAATAAGGAAAACCATAAAAGGGCAGGCAGTTGTAAAATTTCTAGCCAATCATTCATTAGAAAGTGAGAAGTTGGAGTTTGAATTCCCAAATGAAAACTTGAACCCAATTGTAGTCCAAAGATGGTAGATGTATTTTGATGGGGTAGTAAATAATAAAGGAGCAGGAGTAGGAGTAATTTCCCTTGATGGAGAAAAATTGCCGCTAGCTAAGAAGCTAAGACACTGAGTTACAAATAACATAGAAACATACGAAGCTTACATATTTGGGCTTGAAGCATTATTAGCTCTTGGTGTGAAGACAATTGAGGTATTTAGAGATTCATCATTGGTAATGTATCAAACAAATGAAGAACGGACCATTCATAAAGAAAGAATAATGCCTTATATAGAGTACCTAAGATCCATAAGTAGACAGTTTGAAATGTGCACGTTTTGTCATGTTCCTATAGATGAGAATCAGCTAGCAGATGTATTGGCCACCTTAGTTTCTATGTGGGATAATCCAAAAGGGGTAATTATGAAACCAGTAATATTTTCTAATTTTGAGAGGCCTTGCTATGAGATAAAAGAGATAATGGAAATAGAATGGGAAAAAGATAAGCCATGGTTTTATTATATCCAGAATTACTTAAAGAATGGGAATTTCCCTGAAAAAGCCACACACAAGGACAAGAGGGTATTGAGAAAGCTGTTAGGTCAATTCATTAGTATAGATGGGATCTTATACAAAAGGCAAGTAGATAGTCTTCAGCTCCATTGCTTAAAGGAGAAAGAAGTGGAAAATGTCATGGAAGAAATACATGCAGGGTCTTGTGGCACACATATGAATAGTTTAGAGCTAGCCAAAAAGATCATGCACCAAAGATTCTTTTGGCTTACTATAGACTATGATTACTTAAAGTACATGCAAAGGTTATATAAGTGTCAGCAGTATGGGGATTTAAGACATGTGCCAGTCTCAAAACTACATAGTTTATCACCCCTTTAGCTATTTGCTATATGGGAGATAGATATAATTAGGGAGATACATCCAATAGCCTTGAATGGGCATCATTTTATTATGGTAGCTATTGATTACTTCTCAAAATAGGTTAAAGCAAAATCTTTCAAGAAGTTGGGAGCAAGAGAGGTGGCCAGGTTCATAGAGAAGAATTTAATCTGCAGATATAGGGTTCCACACCATATAGTCTTAGATAATAGTGTCTAGTTTCAGGCTGAAACAAAAGCACTATTACAAAAGTACTGAATATAGTACCATAAATCCTCTCCTTATAGACCATAAGTCAATAGAGCAATCAAAGCAGCAAATAAAAATGTTAAGAAAATCCTAGCTAAGACAGTTGTAACTTATAGAGATTGGGCTGATAAACTTCCTTTTACTCTTTAGGGATACATAACTATAATTCAAACTTTAATAGGTGCTACCCTGGTCTCCTTCGTGTATGGGATAGATGCAGTGCTTCTATTAGAGATCGAGCTCTAATCATTGAGAGTGGTAATAGAGGTAGAGATTTTTGAGATTGCTTGGGCAGAATAAAGGTTCCAACAATTGAACTTGCTAGACGAGAAGTGACTAAAAGCTAGTTATCACAATCAAGTTTATCAGAAAAGAATGGCATGAGCCTTTGGCAAAAGGGTGAAGAATCACAGGCTAAAAAAAGGAGGACTAGTTCTTAAATAGATAAGGCTAGGGCTAACTGACCCATAAGGGAAGTTCAAACCAAATTGGGAAGGACCATTCATCCTCAAGCAAATGTTGCCAAAGGGCATTGCAATTCTTGTAAACTATGATGGAAACAAGTTCAAGGAGCTTGTCAATGTAAATGGATTAAAATAGTTTTACAGCTATAGACAAATGAATGAGAAAAAAAAGAGAGAAAGAGCCCTGTGGGTCGAAAACCAAAAAATGGTGGCATTGCTAAAAATAGGCACCCTGATAGGGTGAAAACTTAAAAAGGCATCGTATGTAACAATTAAAGGTTGAGAGGAAATAGTCAATCAAGAAAACCCATGAGGGTTGATTGATGATAGGAGTTTAAGAGGTAATTAAGATCTTTCTTGATTAAATGAGGAAATGTGTTATTGCATTAATGTCTTGTTGTTATTATCATAAAATACAAACATGATGCAACTAGATAGGACCACTTTAATAAGCATGATTGAACATTTTATAAACTAAAGGAGTATAATGTTGTATACAAGTTTAAAAAAATTTTAGGTCTTCTGCCTCTTATTGCTGCTCTTGCTACCCATCTTTAGCTATTAGGTACAATTATCCCCAGAAAGGCCTATTACCCATTCTTTATATAGATCAGAAGTCTAAAAGTTGCAAACAACCTTAGGCACAATATTTGTTTTTAGAGGTAACTGCTTTCATAGGTTATGATAACCAATAATGAAGGTGACAGATATATCTCCTCTGCTAAAAGACAATATGCAAGTGAAAATACCTTAGGTCTCACCAAACTGCCTCACACAGTGGTCGGGGATACAAAAGGTGACCTTATTAAAACTAGCTAAAGGAACATAACCTGATGCACCGCTACACCGCACATACCATAAGGAAATCCAAAAGTTCCTAAAACCTATATTATCATCAGTT
>CANXYI010426326.1:0-11300 GCA_948208565.1 Hura crepitans | reverse complement strand
GATTGTATTCTGATAATATCTATATGGTCTGTGAATGTATGCTGATGGGTCTCTGACCCGGTGATATATGTATATGATTGAAATGTGTTGTGATTGATGAAACATTGGAGGACCAGAGGGTCCAAGGATGTTGGGCATGGTGTGAAATTGAATAAAAGTGTTCTTTTACAGGTTTAAAAATTTGGCTACGCAATAAAGTAGCCGTTATGCTGCCCGATTGTGATTAAACGTCTGGTAACACCTGAGGATAACATGAATAGTACCTTACTAGGGAGTTAGGTTCTTAGGAAGGGAAAGGTGAATTAGATTAAACAGTCTAGTGACACTTCTTACCTGTTCGAATAGAATGGGAAAGGGGTGTTACAAGGTATGTGGAATAGATTTAATTTATGTGTGTTATGGGCTTTGGCATGAAAATGTGCATGTTTATATGCATAGAAATGTTAATTCATAGTGTTTGGTAGGGCTTTAATGTAAATTAATGACATGAATAAGTTAATGGTGTAAAAGTAACATAGTATGCATGATTTTAAGGACAAGAAACTAGGTGTATATATGTGCATGATGTATGACCGAATGATGTACATAAAGTGGCATGGCATGTGTGCTTATGTGTATGGCATGTTTGTCATGGTAATGGCATGAAAATGATGTGTATAAATAATGATTGGAATATGAACAATAATATTAAGATGTAAGGTATGTAAACTTAGAAATAATGACCTAAATGTGTGTGTAATATGTACATAAAGGATGACTAGCAATATAATGGCTATATGTGTACCATTTGGTGGCTTAAGTATGAGATATGTTTCATGAAAGATTATGTAACAAAATCATACAAGAATGATGAATTTGGGATCATCATATTTAGTGCTGTGAAAGGCATAATATGGGAACATGACTAAATGAATAATGATTTTGCGACAAGAGACCAAAAGTGTGAACTTGTGTGAAATGGAATGTTAAATGTAATCCAATGTTATGATTGACAAAAAATATAGTAAAAATTGATTATAGATGACAAAATTAGGTAAGTAATAATGATTTGGCCTATCAGTTAGACACCCATAGGATAGGTTAACTGGTTAACTAGGGAGTTAGCAGCTGCTAGGTAGTTTGGTCCTTCTGGTGCCCCTATTATTGGTTGATGTGATAACGAGTGCAACCGCGAAGGTTCTAAGATTAAACCGTGCACATTCAGGTATTAGGAGGTCCACCTAGCCTGATCCCTACTACCTATTGACTGGTTGTGGATATTGGGAGGTCTTACGGGGCTAATCCCTACTATCTGCCTGTATTCCTTTAGAGATATGATTCAAAGTATTAGAAGGTCCCATAAGCCTGATCCCTACTATCCCACTTATAGGTATTGGTAGGTCTATGAACTGATTTTAGCTACCTGCCAGTCTAGTATTGGGAGGTCTACGGACTGATCTTTACTATCGGGCTAGGTAGGTGCAGCTATTGAGGTCTAAAATGTGGGCCACTGTATAAGATAGATCTCACTATTCAGTGTTTTAAAGTGTCCTCTGTCTTTTATGGGCCTAAACCATATTAAACTTAACCACGATGATAATATATGAAATTTGAAATGATAATTGAAATCCTGCATGGATTGAATTAACTAAATAGGATAAATGGCATATAGATGAATATCTTGCATGATCATGATGGAAATATCTATGCATATGTGTACATGACTCATATGTGTGTCTGTATATAGGAAATACCTTTATTGTATCTATTTCACCACTGAGTGCATACTCAATGTGTCAGTGTTTCGATGCACAAGTTATAGATGGGTAGCTATCCAGCTTCAGCGGTGCTAGTGTAACTGACCTAGAGTTCTTTTTTTGCTATATCTTTTGATGCTTTGGTAGTTTTGTTCATCAGTCACTCATGTATAGTAGGTGTAAAGTTAATGGTGTATGTACAGTGTAAAACTTAGATAGTTGAACTAAATGGCTATAAAATCTTGACTTTTAAATGGATCCATATGTATATGCTTTTGCTTGTCTATCTATAGGTCTGAAACCCTATATTTTGTTATTTCTTGGATGTTGTTGATGATGTTTGGGGGACCAGAAGTGTCCAGGCGATGAGTTGTGGTTTCAAAGTGTTATAGTAGTGCTTTTCTTATAGGAAAAATTTTTGGTTTTCACCTAGGTAGTTGTTATGCTGCCCAATTTTTTGAAAATGGATAATAGACATAAACTGAAGTTTTATCAGACTAAAATAGACAGTAATAAAAAGTTATACAGTAATGAACATTAGATAGTCAAGATAAGTCAAAGTTGGTCAAAGTGGCATAAGTGTTAAACGAATGATCCCCGGGGAAATTGAAGGATGGGTGACCTACGAAAAGTAGCACCTTTTGTCTGTTTCATTCAGGAATAGGTAAGGGGTGTTATATTTAGTGGTATCAGAGTGGGTTTAGGCATTCCTAGGCATACAATACATGAGTGCATGAGTCTAGGGTTTTATTTTTAGGTTAAAGCTATACTGCATGAAGCTGATAAGTTTATCTATACAGTTATATACATTGAGTGAACGGACCTTGCCAGAGTGAGGGGAAGTGGCCAGTCATGCTCACACTAGAGCTAAGTGATGTTATTCATTAGCCACCACCTTAGCCACAGCCTTAGGGTTAGGCCTGTCCAGCTTTGCTACAATAGATTGTAGACTTGTTAAGACATATTACAACACCTCTGCCGCCACCACTAGCTCTACTAGCTCCCCTAACACTGTAGAATACTTACCTAAAGAAGGTGAAGAAGATAGGGGTAGTGGACTTCTAGGTGTGAGGGAGGATGATGCCAAGAGGGCAGAGTATTGGTTGGAGCAAACTATAAGGATTTTAGAGTAATTAGAGTGTATAGAAGAAGGCCTGAAGTGGTTTACTTCTCTTTTGCAAGAGGAAGCCTTCCACTAGTGAGATATAATTAAGAAAAAAAGGCAGCAGTAGAGATTACATGGGAGTTCTTCCTGAAGGAGTTCTGAAAGAGGTACATTCTCGAGTCCTATAACGACAAAAAGAGGTAGGAGTTCTTTGATCTGAGATAGGGGCAAAGGTTAATATCAGAGTATGACAAAGGACTTTCACTCATTTGAGTAGGTACGCGGCGGAGTTCATACCTACTGATGATGAAAAGTGTAAAAGGATTGAAATGGCCTCAATGTCGAGCTGAGAATGCAAATCACTACTACAAAGATCAAAGATTTTTTTGAGTTGGTAGCTGTAGTATATGACATGGAGGACATGCTATAATAGAAAAGGGAGCTATTCTAGAGGAAGAGACCTTTCACCATGAGTCAGGCCAGTTCAACCATAGGAGGTGCCAAGAGATAGAGGGACTTATAGCCTAGTTAGTAGTCTTAGAGATAGTTAGGACATCAGTCATAGAGATAAGCTCCATCCTAGAGGTCTGGTCAGGCTTTGCATCCTAGGCCTTAACCATCATAGTAGGCCTCAAGTGCTTTAGTATCCACAGCTAGAAGTGCACCTTTGACTTATGGGAGTTGCTAGAGGAGACACTGGGGTCAATGCTAGTAGTATAAAAGGGGACAGTGCTGTGCGTACGGAGCCAAAGATCATTTCCAAAAAGATTATCCTTAGTGACAAACAGAGGTGGCATAGACTTAGGCATCAGCTCCAACAACACCTAATAGAGCACTAAGATAGCAGAGATAGGAGCAGCTAAGTACCAACCAGAGGATGAGGTTTGAGATGAGAACTTCAATATGACAGTATGCTATCCGTGCCCGAGAGGAAGCGAAAGCGCCCGACATCATCACTGTTACTTTCTCTTTATTTAATGTACCAATATTAGCTTTAATTGAACTTGGACCGACACACTCCTACATTTGCACCACACAAGCATGAGATAGAGGACTAAAGCCAAAATCTATAGACTTAGATATCTAAGTGAGTAACCTGATTGGGTAAAGTGTGACTATGAATACAATTTATAGATATTGTCCTTTGATTATCCATAATCAGACCTTTCAAGTAGATTTGATTGAACTTCCCTTCTTAAGAGTTTGATATCATATTGGGAATAGACTAGTTGTCAGAGCATAAAGTAGTGATTGACTGTGAGAGAAAAAGGTTGAGTCTGTAGACCATAGGTGGTTAAGAAGTGATAGTTGTGGGTAAAATAGACTCCCTATCCAACATCATTTCAGCTATTATAGCTAGGCGACTCATTCAAAAGGGATGTGAAGTTTTCTTAGCATCTGTGGCAGACACTAGTGCCATAACTCCTAGACTATATCAGATACCAGTTGTGTCTGAGTTCCCTAATGCATTTCCAGATGAGTTACTAGGATTTCCTCCATATTAGGAGCTAGACTTTGAGATTGAGATATATCCTAGTATAAATCTAATATCTATTACACCATACAGGATGGCACCAGTAGAGTTGAAGGAGTTAAAGGTGCAGTTATAGGAATTGTTAGATAAAGTCTTCATTAGGCCTAGTGTTTCACCTTGAGGAGCAGTTGTATTGTTTTTGAAGAAGAAAGACGGGTCGCTCTGGCTGTGCATCGATTATAGGCAGTTGAATAAAGTGACAATTAGTAATAAATATCTATTGCCTAGGATTGATGACCTCTTTGATCAGTTGTAGGGTGCTAATAGCTTTTCATAGATAGATATGAGATCAAGATATCACTAGTTGTGGATCAAAGAGAGTGACATTCATAAGACATCCTTTAGAACTCAATACAGGCATTATAAGTTCCTAGTGATGCCATTTGGGCTCATTAATGCCTTGACAGCCTTCATAAACTAGATCTTCAACCCTTGCTTGGATTAATTTGTTTTGGTGTTCTTAGATGACATCTTAGTGTACTCCAAAACTCAAGAGGAACATGAACAACGCCTTCGAATAGTATTGTAGACATTGAGGGAGAAGCAGTTATATGCCAAGTTAAGCAAATGCAAGTTTTGGTTGGAAGAAATAGCCTTTCTAAGTCAAATTACCTTAGCTGAGTGTGTCAGAGTGGACTTAAGCAAGGTTAAAGCTATGTTAAAGTGGAATTCTCATAGGAATGTGACTGAGATTCAGAGTTTCCTAGAATTGGTAGGATATTATCTAAGGTTTGTGAAAGGCTTTTCAATGATTGCAGCTCCATTGACATAGTTGGTAAGAAAAGATGTGAAGTTTGAGTGGGATGATAAGTGTCAAGCTAGTTTTCATAGATTAAAAAGGATATTAACAAAGGCTTTTATCCTTACTCAGCTAGAACAAAGGAAAAAGTTCGTGATATACAACAATGCCTCACACAACAAACTTTGTTATATATTAATGCAAGAAGGAAAGGTGATTGCATATGCCTCTAGGCAATTGAAGCATCATAAGAAGAGCTATCCTACACATGATTTAGAGTTAGTTGCCATTGTGCTTGCATTAAAGGTGTAGAGACATTACTTGTATGAAGAAAGGTGTTACATCTACACCGACCATAAAAGCTTTAAGTATCTATCCATACAGAAGGAATTGAACCTCAGACAATGATGATGGATGGAGTTAATTATGGTTATGATTGCTTTATCAACTACATTCCAGGAAAGGTGAACATCATTTTAGATGCTTTAAGTAGGAAGCTTATTGCCACTCTGAAGCTTATGCATGTTAGAGTAGAGTACATAGTAGAAGTTGAAATTTTTACTGAAATAAACATTAAACCTGACTTTAAGTAGAAGATAAAAGAGGCCTAGTTGAGAGGTGAATAGATGGTGCATATTATGAGCACAGTTAAAGAGGAGAACATGACTGGATTTGAGTTAAGCAATAATGGAAACTTATAATATCATAATAGACTATATGGGCTATAAGTGGATGGATTGAGAATGCAAATCTTGAAGAAAGCTCATAAAGCTCCATATTCCATACACCCAGGAAGCACAAAGATGCATCTTGATTCAAAAATCTATTATTAGTGGCTAGGAATGAAATAAGAGGTAATAGAATATGTGGCTCGATGTTTGTCTTGTCAGCAGGTGAAAGCAAAACACCAGGTTCCTTCTAGATTGTTACATTCGATAGCAATCCTAGAATAGAAATAGGAAAAGATCACCATGGATTTTGTAATAGGGTTGCCATTGACTAGAAGTATATGTGATGCTATATGGGTGATAGTGGATAGATTGATGAAGATAGCTCACTTCATACCAGTAAGGATAGATTATTCCTTAGACAAGCTAGCTAGATTATACATTGATGAGATTGAATAGTTACATGGAGTACCAGTAGATATCATTTTAGGTCAAAACCTGAGGTTCACTTATAGATTTTGGAAAGTTATAGGAGGCATTAGGTACTCAATTGACATACTACACAACATTTCATCCTCAGACAGATGGACAGTCAGAATGAGTGATACAAGTATTAGAGGATATGATGCGTAGCTGTGCAATAGATTTCATAGGCAACTAGGATTAATATCTATCATTAGCTAAGTTTGCCTACAACAATAGCCATTAGACCAATTTAGGAACGGTATCTTATGAAGCTTTATATGGTAGAAGGCATAAGACTCCTCTTTTTTAGAGTAAATTGAGGGAAAGTAAAATTGTCAGATCTGATTTGATTAGAGACATAGAAGAGAAAGTTGAGATTATAAGAGATAGGTTGAGAGCCACTTCAGATCAACAAAAGTCGTATCCTAATTTGATATGGCGAGACATTGAATATAAAGTAGGTGAATGAGTGTTTTTGAAAGTTTTCACACATGGAAGAAGATGCTCAGCAATGCTAAGAATAGAAAACTCAATGTAACGCTCAAAAAGCCATCATTTAATGAATAGTAACCCTCAAGCCTATCACAAGGGATATTCAAGACACTGAAGGGTAACTTACTAGCAGACAGGGATTCTAGTCAATTGAACTTTGATTGACTAAAAAGTGATGAAAAAGAATGAAATAAAAAATTTTAGCAGAACCAATAAATCATTTTGGGCTGAGAACTGATCAATAGTGACCTGAGTTAGGGTTGTGCTAAGGTAGCTCCGGGAAGTTCCCAGACGGACCCAAAAATATCATACCCTAAACATCAAAAATTTTAATGAGCATGATGGAGATGGAATTTTAATTTTGTGAGGTCAATAGATATTTTTTCTAAATCTTTTTATTTTGGCAGGTGTATAGTGTCAAAAAAAAAAACCCATTGTTGAATTTTGACTTAAATTCTATGTAGGCCTTAGTGACACTAAGTGAGGATTTTTAAAACTGAGATGAATATTTTTAGAGGTCAAGAGAATATTTTATGAATTTCTAAAGATTTAAAATGGCATAGGGTGACCCTTAATTAATTCAATCAAGGATTTTTCAAACTAGAATTATGATTTTTAGAGGTCTATTAAAATTATTCCGAATTTTCAAAGTTTAAAGCAAAATAAAATTAATTTGCACCGTTCGATCGGCACATAGCGCAATCATTGCCATCCACTTTGCTTATGGACTTAAAAGGACATGTGTGCATAAAAGATGGTATGAAAAGGAGTCATCTTCTCTTTCCTCCACAAATGGCCAATGCTATTCTAAGCCATAGGGGCCTTTATTTTTCATTTTTTTCTCTCTCCTCCCTATCTAAAAACACAAAAAATTTATATGGTTTTGAACCTTCATGAAACCCTGAAGCCATTCTAACTGATAGAAGTGGAAAAGGATGTCCAGAAATTAAGTTATGAGCACTTGATGAATCGTGCCATTTTGATGTGTAAGTGATTCTTTTCAAGGTTTCACATTTTTCTAAGGGAGTATTTGAGGTGTTCATATTATCCCTAAAAAGAGATTTCAATTTGGGGTTATGTATGAATTTGTAGGAATTTTCAAAGTGAAAACCCTATTATGGAAGTTTTGGATATGGTGATTAAAGGTAGAGGAAGATGGATTCAATGGTTCTGGAGTGGCTTCAACATATTTGGGAGCCCACTATAAGTGAATTTAACAAAAATATATTTTATATTTTAGGAAAAATATGGAATGAAACTTTGAGTGTGTGTATGGAAGTATTGGTGGCATAGGTGTTTATGTGTGTGTGTGTGTGTATGTGAAATGCATGTTATGAGGTGTAATTTGGGAAGATAAGATGATATAGATATGAATTGGATATGGAAATATGTGTATGTATGTGTTACATGCAAGACTAGGTATATGTCATTTATGCCATGCATGCATATGTATGTATGGTACGAAAGCATGTGAGGTTAGGATGGCAACATGATGTATGCCATGTGAGTGACAAGGAATGAATAAGAAATTATATGGTTATGTGAAGAGAATTAAAAAAATTATGATGCATGAATGATGTATGGAGGATGGATGTGTGAGAACATTTAATATAATAGGTAAAGTGGAAAATGCTAGATGAAAGAATAAGAATTTAATTAAAAGTTGTTTAAGATTTTAGGGTTTGAAATAATGAATTACTATGCCAATATAAATGTAATGTTGGATGGGGTAAAGTATTTTGGGATATAAGGGATTGAGGTGAAAGGAAAATAGAATGGGTTAATAAGTTAGTGAGAAAAAGATTACCAAATGATTAGTAGCTTCTACGTAAAAAGGACCTATAACTACAGAGGATTTACGATGACTTATAACAATCTAGAAAAATATGACCCGATGAAATAAATTAATATCTATGTCTTACCAACTTAAAAATAATTAGAATAAATATTTAGTAAAGTGGAAAAGTGATTAGCTAAATTAAATGGGAACTAGAATGGGTTAGAGAGCTGCATAGATAATAACAAGCTGAAGGGATAAATCATAGGAGAAGACAAGGAACTATTAATACACAAAAAATATATGGATTGAATTTAAGGAAATTAATACATGGACATTTTGTGTACTATGGAATATAAACAGAGGTTGTAATTAGCAGAGACCCAAAAGACATGTGTATAGTGTAGCCCTTATATAGAATTCCATAAAGTATGTTGAGCAATTATTAAACAGTACAAAGAATGAATACTATTATAAATATATTAACAATGAGAATAAATTATTAAACTTGGGAACTAAATTATTGTTATATATTGCGAGGAAAAAAAGTGACATACAAGACATAGGGTATAATATTTTAGGAGATATGGAAGTGAGGGGAAATGAACATAAGTTAGTTGAAAAAGAGAAACTAAAGCCATGTGCAAAAAGAGATAAAAGACAATCAAATGACATTAATGAAAAGAATGGAACCTAAGTTAAGGACAAGGTAAATTGATGAGACTGGAATGTTGTTAAATGAAATTTGACTAATAAATAAAGTAAGATAATCAAATCAAGGATATGATTTAATATAAATATTTCAAATATTGAATATAATGGTTGTGAAAGATAATTGAAAGGGAATCTGGGGATTACTAGTTGTCTGTACACTAGATAGGTTGACCAGTCAACTAGGGATTAGTAGCTACTAGAGGCTAAGTCTGTATGGATTTTAGCCTATGTGTGGCAGGTGCAGCCACTGAGTATTGATTTGAGCCTACACACTTTAGGTATTGGGAGGCCTATGGCTAATCCCTACTACCCACTCATAGGTATTGGGAGGTCCACAGACGGATCTCTATTACCCACATATGGATATTGGGAGGTCCCACAAGGCTAATCCCTGTTATCCACCGGATGTCTTACTATGTTGATTGTACTAGGATATTGGGAGGTCCTACAGGGCTGATCCCTACTATCCCCTTCTGGTATTAGGAGGTTCTTAGGAACCGATCCCTGCTATCGGGCAAAGGGTGTGTATTGACACTGAGGTCCAAAATATGGGCCACTATATAGCTTTGTCTTTTATCTAGTTCTTAGGCTAGGTTGGTGTAGCTGCTGAGGTCTAAAATAAGGGCCATTGCATATTGTGATTCCTATTATCCAGTGATTGAGAGTTCTTCCTTAACCATGGGGTTGTAATTGGATAAGTGAAAGAACTTGAACAGACTTAAAAGATCTTAAAAGGGACTAAACGATTACTATTAGAATTGAGATAACTTGTGAGTAAACACATTACGAACAAAAGATAAGCTATAAAGAGAGAGATTGAATAAATTAAGTAATTTTAGTGAAGTTTCTAAAGGGAGTAAAAGACTGATGAAATGGTTAATGAATAGGGAAACACTTATAAAGGAATAAGTTATGGAAGAAATTATCTAATACAAATAAAACAAATGGTAACCTATGCATGTATACATAGTGAATAAAGTTGAATGATAGAGATTGATTAGGGAATAGTAAGAATAGATGGCTAAGTTATATAAGTCATGTAACTTAGGAATGGTATGGAGTAACTTAGATGAAGGAATAATGGTAGGGATCGTAGTTAAATAGTACTAAAATGATACGTAAAGGTGAAATAGCATCTATAACCCTATGTTAGGTGTCTAGTTGAGGTGATATAATTTAATTAATGAATAGTCTCAACTGGAAGCTTTAGTAGAGAGACTGGACTTAATAAGTAAATGTTGCTAGTAAATGATTGCGTGTGCATGCATGTGATAGTAATACATAGTATGTTTGGTTAAATTCACTACTGAGTGAATACTCAGTGTATTAGGTGTCCGATGTATACGTGGTAGATTAGAAATGTATGATGAGGATGACTAATAGTGCAGCTGAAGACTGTTTAGGTATGATATTATCTGGTTAGCTTATGTTAGTTTAGTAGCTAGAGGTACTCATCCATGTTATTATGGGAAATGAGTGTGATGATACTTAGTTAGCTAGTATTGTAACCTATAATAGTAAGAAACAAGTTTTAATTGTAATCACAACCTAGATTGATATGTGACTATAAGCTCAAGCATATAAGTGTCAGATGTCTAAAAGATTTACTTTAGATCACCAGAACCATTACATAAATTTTCTAGACTTAATAGGAGAAAGCTAAGTAAAAGTTAAACGAAAGGCCCATGGGGAAATCCAAGGATGGGGGACCTCATGGGAAGTAGCACACTTTGCATGTTTTCTTTGGGAATAGGCAGGGGGTGTTACATTTAGTGGTTTCAAAGTAGGTTTAGATAGTCCTGGACACTAATGCATGAGTGCCTTAGGAGTTTTGGGATATGGACAGTCGTTGCACTACTCGTAAATGAGGATTATTGATACGAAATTGATGAAATAACTATGTGAACTTCCTAGGGTATAAAATAGTGGGCTAAAGTAATGGTGCTATGACTTATATAATCCTCTTCCTCCTAATTTAAGTTTGCTAATGTTGTTCAAAATGCCATGAAAAGGCAACAATACATTAATAAAGGAGTATTAGGCTCTGTGGATGGTAGGGAGAGATTGTAT
>CANXYI010426296.1:0-14706 GCA_948208565.1 Hura crepitans | reverse complement strand
AAATGCATGTAGACATAAGGCACCTTCCACCAGTCGAACTACATAGCTTGACAGCTCCTTAGCCATTTGCAAGTTGGGAAATAGATACTATTGGAGAGATAAGGCCAACAACTTTAAATAGTCATAGATACATTGTTGTAGCAATTTATTATTTCTCAAAATGGGTAAAAGCTATCTCTTAAAGTTAAGTATGGGCAAAGCAGATGGCACAATTCATAGAAAAACACCTCATTTGTAGATATGGGGTCCCATACCATATTATTTTTGATAATAGAGTACAAATTCAAGAAGCCACTAAAGATTTGTTAGCAAAGTATAAGATTTAACACCACAAGTCCTCTCCCTATAGACCTCAAGTAAACAGCGCGATACAAGTAGCAAACAAAAACCTAAAGAGAATTCTAACAAAGATGATAAAAACTTGTAGGGATTAGATTGATAAATTACCTTTTGCATCATGGGGATGCCGAACCTCAATTGAAACTTCTATAAGATCTAGTCCATTCTCTTTGGTGTATAGTTCTAAAGCCATATTACCTATTGACATAGAAATTTAGTCATTAAGGGTTCGTTAGAAGTTGAAATACCAGAAACAAAGTAGGCAAGGAACAAACATAAGTAATTAGCTCTCCTAGACGAGAAAAGAATATAAGCTTTGTATCACAACTAGATTTATTTTAATTGTATTGCAAGAGCCGTCAACAAGAAAATCGACCCTTAAAAGCTAAAAGAAAGAGACCTAGTGTTAAAATAATTCATAATTATTATAGCCGGTCCAAGAGGAAAATTCAAACCCAATTAGAAAGGTACTTATATGCTTAAGCAACTGCTGTCAAAAGGAGCTGCAAAGATTGCTGACCTGGAAGGGAATAAGTTCAAAGAACTTATCAATATTGATTAACTGAAGAAATTTTTCTATTAAAAAAAGAGCTCACTAGGTTGAAAACCCAAAAAGGGCAGCAAGACAAAAGTTAGAATACCTGCTGGGGTGAAAACCCTACACCAAGCGGTCTAGGTAAAAATTATAGAGATTAAGAGAAAATGATCAGTTAAGAAAACCTAAGAAGGCTAGATGATGACAGGGGTACTATAATGATGTAATTAAACTATTTTGTTATGGTAATACTAAAGGATTCAATGAAGTTTTAATTGCATTTAATGATGACATGGTTATATTCATTGTGCACGTTTTTAGTGTTATCTTGCTATTTCATATGACATAAACTAATCAAAAACCTCTAAAGTATTTCTAGCCATTCTTTAAGTCTCTTCAACATAAGTGTGTTGTATTTAGTAATGTCAACACTAAGTTAAAAGAAAAAAAGAAAAAAAAGCCTGCCGGTGCAAAAACTTCCTTCGGGAGGCACATCAGGCAAAAGTCGGGCATCCTGTTAATGCAAAAACTTCTTTCTAGAGGTACACCAGGCAAAAATTAAGGCACAATCCATATGTATATGTGTGTAAAAAACTTTTTTAGCGGACACAGTAGGTAGAAATTAAGGCATAACTCTTTAGGGGGAAAACCTTTAGGTCATCTAGGCAAAGAAGAAGAAGAAGGAAAGTTATGCACTACCACCCATTATAACAAAAACTAAGCCATATTTACCTAAATCCCTAACACGCGTTAAAAGTGACTCACAGGGGTAAAAAAGGGGCAGACCTTTCAATCTTCCCAGTTATTCTTCCTTGTTCCCGTCATCATTAAAGTAACCTCAGTTGCTTCTTAAATCTCTTTAACTCAACCTTGGCCAAAGTGTTTTTCATCGCTCATAGTCGATCAAAGACATTAGCATTATACATCCCATGCATATGTATTATATGAATGCTTATGTTGCTTAATAGTATCTTTAATCTCATGGCATGAGATAAGGAGAAATTTGTCCTTAATGAGCATAAAACTCCTTTTAATTGGGAGATATATATCGAAACTGCTCTTTTAAAAAAAGTGTTAAGAAGACAATACTCCCTTGTAATCATAAAGGGCAATTACCATGTTGCAGGACATAACAAATACATCAGATAAACTACGAATACACCAATAAGTATAATTACACTTTGTAAGAGATAAAGCACTAATAATGAATCTTTGCCTTTACAAAATATGACAAAAATCCCATACTATAGTGAGAGCCAATGTAGGGGGCAAGCTTATTAGCTTTTTGCTATTTAAAGTGCATTGTCTCTTCCTTTCAGCACCAATCTTATCATCTCTAAATCCCAACTAACCTAAAGGAATGAAGGACTCTTATAACTATGGGGACAATTATCATATTACAATGCATTACCAATATTGTGAACATATTAACAAGTACTCATTCACTCTTTAAGCAATATTGTACATTAACCAATGGACTTCTATTCTTGTAGGAAACAATAGTGGTTCCATAGTTCAGCAAGGATCAATACAGAGGGCAAGCTTACTAGTTTTTCACTAAAAAGATAAATTGATGCTACCTTCAATGATAAGCTTACTAGCTTCAACATCTACCATAAAACACAACTACTGTCAAGAACATCAACAAGACAATAACCTAGAGCATGGCTTCAAACATTAGCCTAAAGCATGGCCTCCAACAATAACATAGAGCATGGCTTTAGTGACCTAAGTTGATAGAAGTTGCACCTATTGAAAAGGTTGAGCTCTCAGATAAATCTAATAGAAGTTGCACTCACCGAGCAAGGGGAGCTCTTGGACAAAGCCGACAGAAATTCCACCCACTAAGTAAGGAGAGCTCTGAGACAAAGCTAATAGAAGTCAAACCCACTAAGTAAGGGTAGCTTTCAGAATATTCACCAAAAACCAATATAAGTCAAACTCATTGAGTAGGGGGGATCTCAAATAAAGCTGACAAAAGTCAAACCCACCAAGTAGAGAGAGCTCTCAAACAAAGTTAACAGAAGTTAAACCCACCAAGTAGGGTTAGCTCTTGAAAAATTCACCAAAAATCGATAGAATTCAAACCCACCGAGCAGGGGGAGCTATCGTACAAAGCTAATTGAAGTCAAACTTACTGAGTAGGGGGAGCTCTTGGACAAAACAATAAAAGTCAAACCCACTAAGTAGGGGTAGCTCTTGAAATATTCACCAAAAATCAATAGAAGTAAAACCCACTGAGTAGAGGTAGCTCTCGAAACATTCACCAAAAACCCACCGAGTAGGGGTAGCTCTTAGAACATTCATAAAAAATTGGCAAAAGTCAAACCCATTGAGTAAGGAGAGCTCTCGAAGCCAATCTAGATTATTCTCATATCCCTCTTAAGGTATAACTAACCCATATCTACCTTAAGGTATGATGCCTCAATAACACCTATGAGTAGAGGGAGCTCTTGGAACCAACTCTAAAGTGTAGGTATATGTCTCTTCCTTTTTTTAAAATTTGATGCGACTTGATGTGCACAATTTTTCAAGCCCCATTAAAGTAGGGGCAACTATAGACATAAAAGTCCTAGACACTTCATGTTCAAAGGATTTCTAATGATACTCACAGATGCCGGATGTTTCTCAAAAGATGTAAGGGGAGGCCTACAAACCAAGCAAAATACTCTAGGAACATAACCTAAAAATACCTTCAGAAAGGCATAAGGAAAAGGCCTAATAAACAATCATAAAATATCCATACGAAACTCCTCTTAGGAGGATCAAAAGTCCATATGGACTATAATGGCATGTCTTTGAAGTCCATGCGAACCAACTCTTGTGAGAATATAGGTCTATGTGAACCTCAATCAGGCTCCTGCGGACTTTTACTTTCAAGGTCTATATCGATCTAAAATCTCATGGGTCATCCAAAAACCACCTTCCACATGGCTGGAGGAGCATATACTGCTGGGACTCATAAAATATTTGGTGAAGAGATATAAAAGGACTTTTTAAAGAGGATTTTTGAAAAAAAAAATCATTTTACACTTAGCTTTCTTTTATCTCTTCCTATCCCTCTTCTCACAAAAAAAAATGTTAAAACCCAAATCTCCATTAATAATCCTTAAAGAAACTTGCCTTTTACTTGACTTTGAAGTGGCCAAACCTTGAAGAAATCCTTCATTTGGGGTAAATACCCAAAAAAACCCTTATAAGAGGCTCCCATCCATTCATCAATCTTTATTTTATGATTTGTTTCCTTTTTATTGTTTGATTTTTACTCTTTTTTAGTTCTTTTTATTGAGGTCCATAATCCTTAATGAGAATGGAGTGTTAAAAGACTCATGTTGATGGGTTTACTCCATTGGAAATGGGAAACCTCTGCCTATTTATTCATTTGGCCTACTTTAAAATTTACTTTTTTATACTGTCTGACATTCAGTCCGTGCAAACCTTTACTCATAAGGGATTTGGTTTGTGTGGACCTATATCTCTAGACATCTCATTACTTGCGATCCATGCAGACTTACATTGATTTTTAGTGTTAAGTCCTTTACTTTCATTCGCATCTTTTGTTCTCAAATTTGGGATCCTCTATGAGAATGGAGTTTTAAAAAATCCATTTTGATGAGTTTACTCCATTGGAGATGGGAGATTATCTTTGTGCGTATTTTATTTGTTAGTTTTTCCATTTATTCATTCATTAATGTTTATTATTGCTTTTTTTGTTTTTGCCGTATATACATCTCTCTTTTTGTGTTTTCTTTTGGTGTTTGTAGAAGAGCAGTGGTCGCTTTCTTTTATCTTTCTATGTCTATGTATATGTCCACATGGACCACTTCATTTAGAGGGTACATGTCCGTACGGACTTATTCTTGTACATACATTCTACTTGTGTGGTCCATACTGATCGATATTTATGAATGACTTTAATGTGGTTTTTTATTATCTTTTCATATCAATGTTTTAGTTCGCACGGACTTCCTTGTATGAGAGTCAATTCCGTGTAGACCTTGTTTCATTTGTGTTCTATTATATATGCTTCTTTTTTTTAGTTGTCTTATGTTATAAGATTCTTGTATACTCTGTTCATATTGTTCTAACCTTGTTGTTTTGAGTTTAAGCATGTTGGATTCTATGGAGAAAGATGTCCGTGCAGACTAGTGATATGTGCTCATTAGGTCTGCACAGATTTGGTTCAAAAATACCTGTAGTCCGCATGGACTTGTGGCTATCCTAGCAGATGCTTTTCTTTTTTGTGCTTCATTGATGCATATGGTTTGTAATTAATTATTTTATTATTTTTTAGATTTATTTGTAGTAGGATTTTCAGTTATAATTGTTTTAAATATTTTCATGTATAATTCATGCAGATTGTAATAGCTAGATTAAAATGATTTATGATTTGATTAAATAACCAAAGTCAATGTTTTATAGAAAATAAGGGCTTAATTGTATAAAATAAGAGTTTTAAGGCCAAAGTCCCCAAAAGCCCAAAATTATTTTAATTTGACAAAATAAGGTGTTTTGAATAATAAATGTTTCTAACTTGAATATTTTGAGGACCAAAATTCTCTCATCTCAAAAATTATTTATAAAATTGAATAAATACAAAGTTTTCAGTAAAAAGTATTTTATTTAATAAAAATATTTTAATTGATAAAATTTATTTGGAACCAATATTCTATCAATACAATAAAATGATTTTGGACCAATGTCCTCGAATTAATAAATTGGCCTGATATTATGTATGTTGGATTTATTGTTTTGATATTTTTACTTGCTTTAAATTTTAATTTTTAAATCGCTTTTAATGTGCAAACATGTTTAGATTAATTACAATAATTACATGCTTAAGGGATTTGATAAATATTAGAACTATCGAGATAAAAACTGGTATTATATGGTAGACATAAATAAGAGAAAATTCTCGAACCAAAATTCTCTTTGGTTTACTTTCTGAATTAACTATTTGAATGACAACTCAAATTCACCATTAGATAAATCACCTTGTGGAGGACACTCAAGCTCTTGTCCTTTCATTGAATTTGGAAATATATCTTTTAAAGATCCGTTTCTAGGTCCGAGCTGAGCACCATGGTCGAAGTACCTCCAATCTAATGCAACTGTCTTATCATAATCCAATAGACATATACCTTCGCCATTTTTCAAAATATGACTTTTCTTTTATTTTAATAGTCATATATAGTAGATGTATCTTCTCATTTTATTTATTTTTTAAGATAAATGAGTTATTTTCTTACATTTTGATACTTTTATGTTAATAATAATTTTTATTTTTATAACGTTATTATTTTTTTTATATTGTCATATTGCTTAATATAATACTGATTTTCATTTTTTAAGTGGAAAATTCATGCACATTTAGAAATTAATATAATTTTATAAATTACACGTATTAAAAATATAAAAAATAAAAAGTATAAATTATTATCTATTCTACTAACATATATAAACTAAAAAATTATATTCTATTAAAAAATTAATAACCGTGCGAAGCACGATCTCACAATTGGTGATATTGATAATAAACTTAACAACTTAATTTATATTAAAATAATGCATATCTAAAAGTTAAAGTTTTTAACGATAAATTAAAGACAGATTTCACTAAATGTAACATTTTAGATAATTTAACGAAATATCTTAATGGAGGAATTCAATTATTAAAAAATTAAATACTTACAGCTCAATTATTAGAAATATTATCTTAGATTCTAATGGCTAAAACTTAGAAATATTTAAGATTAATATGTAATTGTCCCAAAAAAAATTTAGAAACTGCTTTATATGCCATTTAATTAAGAAAATAAAAAGAGAATGCATGAAAAACAACATTTAACGCATTTCATTAGCAAAATCAACGGCAACTCTCCTTTTGAGCCAAAATAGAAGGAAATGATCATTCGAAAGGAAAAAAGTCATTCAATTTCTAATATAATTAAATTATTAAGTTGTTATAAAATTAAATTAATATTATAAATTTAATATTTCTTTCATTCTAAACAATATATTAGCATTTCTATTTTTATACATATTAAAATTTTAATTAATATAATTTAATTAATATGTTTTATAATATGTTGTTATAATTTATATTTATTAATTATTACATTTTAAATAATATATATCTACCTTTGAGTATTCTAAGATATATCATGTTTAATCATTTCTCTTAAATATTTAATAATTTTAAAAAGTAAAGTTAAAATTGAAAAAAGAAATATTTTGGATGATTTGATTTTGAGGAGAGACTGGACTTGCGCATCCAGTTCTCAAAGGACAAGATCCCAACACATACATCAAGTACATTCTCTAGAATTTGGTGATCAAAAGCAACAATTACTAAATAAATAGATGAAAATTCTTCTTCTTCTGGTAATTTCTAACTCTTCTGCGACTATCTTGCCTTCTCTTTTAACTATATCTACCTTTGTGTGCGAAGTTTCCAGGCTAATCTTTGATTCCAATATCCATGGAAAACGCCATTTTTTTTATATATTTGGTATCTCTTTTTGCGTAATTATGAAGATCTCTTTTGGTTCTAGGTGAAAGTCTTGTTGCATTAACAGAGATCGGGAATGATTCTCACTCGGCTGAATCATACACATGGTCCTGAGCATAGTAAAATTCTTTGATATCTGGATTTGTATGCGAAACTTGGCGGTCACATTTTCATAATAACTTCTCAATTGATTAACCTCAGGCCAAAAATAGAAATGAAGAAAAGCCAATTTCTTTTCTGAGGTGTAGCAGGGTTTTGCTGTGGCGTGGATTATAACTTAGATGAAGGAATCTGCTAAGAAATTTCATACTGAATAGCACTTTATATTTGGTGTAAAGGTCAGGCCAGAAGTTCAATTGCAGAGGGATTGAGTTTTTATTGGGACTTGTCAGTGTGATTCCTAAACTTAGCATTTAAGTTTCACCAAAAAGCAATCTTTTCTTTCTGCTTCTTTTCAACGCTTTGACTTTGTTCTTTCGATTGTTTTCTTTACTATAGTAGTGATATCGATAATTCTGTAAAGGTTTGTGTTGCAGTATAAGTGAATTTTCACTTGAAGAATTTGGAATGGGTTGGAGTAATAGCTCATTGGCCTTTTCTCATTCACTCTTTTCCTCAATTCTATGAAGATTATGTCGTACAGATATTTGTTCAGTTGTTTCAAAGAATTTTTTTGGGTATAACGTGCTGTTTTCTATTTAGGGCGGAAGAGTAACTAGACATAGAAAAGGTGCTGTTCGCATAATGGAATAAGATACCATATGTAAGATTAAGAACCACATAATTTGGAGCAGAAAATTTACCCTGTATTATGTAGACTGAGAAGTTATTTATTTATTTAAATTATGTAATTGGCTAATAAGACGATTGTTCTAAGGCTTCAAAATTTTCATTGTGTGATTTGTTGTCTGATATTTTTCCATCCTTCTCTCTTCTTGTTTACATATATTAACTGTTCACTTTCTCCATCTTTCCGCATGATGGTAAACACTAATTAAGTATATGATGCACTTACCGGCAAATTATCTTTGCATGTTTAATGGCAAAATCTCTAATGATGTAGTCTATACCTTTCAATGTATCAAGCAATGCCCTCATTATATTACCATATATACTTTGATGATAGCGGTTAAATTTTGTATACGACATACTTCTTTTGATTTTTTCTTGGTGCTGTTCCTAACTGGAGATCAACCTTCTACATCTTTGCAGGTCTACTAAGATAGTTCAGTTTTTGTTATATTACCTTAATGGCTTCCAATGGTGTGAAACAGCCCTTGCTGCCGGGGTCAGTGGATTCCACTATTCAAATAAATAATGCAAATGCTCCCCACAGGAGGAGGCTTCGCCGTGTTAAAAGTGCTCCTCAAGCAGAGTTTGTTCCTTCTGATGTTGGCGGTGCTGTCTTACTTCCACGTCCTGAATCCATTTTTGGAACACTCCACCCAAGTGTTAGGACTGTAGGTGTCTTCTTGGGTGTCTACTTAGGTGTTGGCACCATATGCTTTTACTTGGTCAGGGATGATATTGAAGGGACAAAAACAAATCCGATTCTCGATGCTCTTTATTTCTGTGCTGTGACTATGACAACTGTAGGCTACGGGGACCTTGTGCCAAATACTTCCTTCGTGAAGATATTAGCATGTGCTTTTGTCTTCGCAGGAATGGCAATTGTTGGATTTATATTAAGCAAAGCAGCAGACTACCTGGTAGAAAAGCAGGAAATTATGCTGGTTAATACCATAAGCAGGCATCAAAAAATGGGTCTATGCGAAAGCATAAACTATATTGAATCCAACAGAGTGAGATACAAGTGCCTCTTGGCCTCAGGCATACTTTCATTGCTTATATTGGTTGGAACTATTTTTCTACTTAAGGTCGAGGGTATGGAGCCTATAGATGCAATCTATTGTGTATGTTCTTCTATCACAACCTTAGGTTATGGAGATCAGAGCTTCTCAACTAGCGCTGGACGTGCTTTTGCTGTATTTTGGATAATGATCAGCACCCTTGTATTGGGTCTTTTTTTCCTCTATGTTGCCGAGGTGTTCACTGAAACCAGACGAAAGGCACTTGTAAACTGGGTTCTCACCAGAAGGACAACCAACCTAGATTTGGAGGCAGCTGATATTGATGGTGATGGAGTTGTTGGGTAAGTTAAGTGTGGATTACCTTGAGGCTTTCATCTAATTTTGTTGCTGATCGGTTTTCTCATAATTCATCTTATGTACTTTGCTTCACATTCTTGTTTATAGTGATATTGTTTGTTTAATCGTGTAGCTGATTCTCTATTTCGTACCATTTCTTAGGGCTGCTGAGTTTGTTTTATATAAGCTTAAAGAGATGGGTAAGATCACCCAACAAGATATCTCACTTGTAATGGAAGAGTTTGAGAATCTTGATGTAGATGAATCTGGAACCTTGTCAGTATCCGACTTGGTGCTTGCTCAAACAACACAAACGAAGAGGTGATATCAACCATCACAAAGTGGTTATGGACTTGTACAATAATGTAAAAATCAATATCATGTAAGTCTACTTTCTAAGCTTATAATGTCGAGTTATCACTCGTTGATTTCTATCTTTAAGATTGTCTGATTCTTGTCATCTAAGCATAAATTTGCTGAGCTTGGAAGTGAATCTTCTTTCTACTTAAGATTACAACATAATTATATCTACTTCTTGCAGTTCATACAGAGGATAAACTGTAACTGCATGTTATTTAATCTTTCGATTGTTGGTGCAGAATAATCGAAAGCTTAAGAAAAGCATGCATGAGCAGATTTGGGTTTGGGAAAATTATAAATCATCCCCTCAACTATGGTGTATTTTTCAATTGGACATCTAAACCAAAAAAGTGAATAGTTAACACCTCCGATATTAACAATTTGAGAACTCCGTATTCTCTTTTCTTTTTCAATTTTTATTATATTTTATGAGTTTTTAATAATTAATTTTATCACACGTTAAGTTCAAATTATCTAAAATATTTTTTATCTATAAATTGTTAGTTTCTTATTGAAATTTTGAATTTTTATATATTGAGTTTTTAAATTTTTATTGTATTGTGTTGTGTATTTAAATAAATTATTTTAGCTCCTTTGAAATTTTGAATTATTTTGACGCGCGATACAAATAATATTATTAGCACAATGTTTCATTGAATTTGTTGAATTTTTACTTTTAATGAATGTTAAAATAATCATACAAATAATATTATTAGCACATGATGTTTTATTGAATTTGTTGAATTTTTAGTTTTAATGAATGTTAAAATAACTATACAAATATTATTGGCACATGATGTTTCATTGAATTTGTTGAATTTTTAGTTTTAATGAATGTTAAAATAACCATTTAAACTTGAAAGAATATAATATATTCTAAAGAACTAAATTAAATTAAAAAAGAAACAACTGAGAAAAAAATGCTTAATATGTTTTAAAATAATTTGAATTTAAAATAGTTTTTCAAAAAACCATAAAATATAATAAAAAATATTAAAAATATAAAAACCGTTAAACGGCTTTATTAACGAAGTTTTAATAGTTTGAAAATGTTAATTGTTCCATTTTTAGTTTAAGTGTTCAATTGAATTGAAAAATGTATTATGATTAAGAAAGTGATTTATAGTTTTCCCTTTAGGTTATTGAGTGATTATTTTCAGCACCCTGTCTAACTTTAGAGCAACAACCTGTTTCATAAATAAAAGACAAAGCTGAACAATCGTTATTGCTTATGATTTTGATCGTTGCTTCCTGGCTAGTGTGCTCGTCTATATTTAATTACGACAACTGCAATGCATTAAGGCAAATCTCAAGCATGCATTGCGAAGTATCGACCAGAAGTGAGTTGGTTTAACTATTGCTAATATGTGTGTATTGCATGCGGTTAATTACTTTATAAATAAAATACATTAAAAATGTATTATGAGGATATTCGAGTTATTTATTTTTTACTAATGATAAAATTTTGAAAAAGAAGTTATGAATCTTTAACTTTAAAAATAAGTTTTAAATATTACAAGTTTATAACATCCTTGATGTATTGAACTTTATTTTATTTATTTTTTAATTAATTTAACTCAATTCCAATGCATTTCTCTTTACATATGTAAAAAGTTACTTTTGTTAATTATATTAAAGTACAAGGGAAGGGTATTACTGTTTTATTTGGAAAGAGTTTTCACCTGCTTATTTTTACAGGCAGTATAAATACATGAGGATACAGGATAAAAGATTGGAAGGTTACGGAGAAATTAAAAAAATTGGAATGCCAATTTATATAAAAAAATTTTAAAGGTAAAAATTTAATTTTTTAAAAAAAAAATTTAAGGTAGAAAAAAAAGTTGGGCTCCCCCGGTCAACCGCAACTGTATATATATATAAGAAAAATATACTATTTGATCTTTAATGCTCTAATACTGCTATTCAAATTATATTTAAAGTTAAAATGTTCTTACAGGCATTGAAAATATTTTTTAGCATTATTATCATCGACTATATAAGTATTTTAGCATAATTGAAATAAGAGTATTTTTGCTTTAAAAATAATTTAAAAGATAAAATAGAATTTTAAAATAAATACTATGAAGGAAATAGTATTTTATATATATATATATATATATATATATATATATATAAGGCTTTCTTTTAGATGAGAGGAGGAGCGAGGGATCAATGTTGAAATTTATTGGAATCAATTTTACCGTGGTTAGAATGTACTTCAAGTGAATTTTTTTTTTTTCCTTTTTTTAAATAAGAGAATGCTAAAGTAGAATTAGCTAATAATTGTGATCAATCTTGCCAGTTAATATTGAAAGAACGAGAAATTTAATTTAATTTCATATATAATCATTAGATTACAAATAATAATAATAATAAAAAAAAAAATTTCGTAATAAAAAAACTACACATTTAAAAAGTTATCCTAATTGATTTTATTAAATTTTTGACTAATAAATGATAATATAAGTATTAATATCAACTAAAGATTGCTATTTAAGAGATCTTAATCATTTAATGATAAAAAAAATGGACATATCATTTGTATGTAGCAATATCAAGTATACATGGATACAAAAAAAATCGTTACATTACCACCTATATAATTAACTTGTTGATCGATTTTTGTCATCAAATGATGTAGTGTTCATATATGATTTTTTTTTTAATTGATGGCAATAGTTGTATTTTTATTTATCAACGAAAAATCTCGTAAATTTAACAAAATGATTTTTTTTTATAAACTTTAAATGTTAAGTATTTTTTGTGTTATAAAATTTTTTATTATTATTAATGTACAAGTCGTGATCATAATGAAATTAAGTCACAAAATTTTTAACTCGGCTAAAAAGAGAGAAATATAAACTTTATTGGTTTAGCTTCTTTTATTATTTATTTTTTTTATTTTGCTATTCTAAAACTAGAAAGTTTAAGAAAAAGTATATATACACTTATAAATTTTATTTTTAGATATTTAATGTACTATTAATTTATATAATAAAATATAATTTTAATATTTGATTGTCTATAAGAAATATTTATAGTTTTGTATGAACTCATAAAGCATAATATATTAAATTGTTATTATATATACATATTAGAAAGCATGTCTATAAGTATATGATACATACTCAAAATAAAAACCATACATATCAAGTGAGTACTTTTAAGTGTCATTCACATATTAATATGCGAGAATGTATCCGGTATGGATACAACACTTATTTATAAGTACTCATGCAACATAAATTTTTTTTTTTGACACTGCTAATTTAAAATTAGACTCTAGCTAATAAATTTTCTCATTTTTAACCCTTAATTTAAAAAAAAATTGTAATAGTTAAAAGTGAGAAAAATCATAGAGAGAATTATTGTAGACTTGCCCTAAAATTAGAAGGTTAAGGAAAATGTTATAGATAGTAATTAAATTTGAAGGTATTGCTTAGTTGTTTGATGCTATTGATTAAATATATAAATACATTCAATATATTAAAGTATTTATAATAATATTTATATTTTTTAAAATCTGACTGTTCAATTAAATTTTAAAAAATTACAAATCTAATTACTTATTACACTATATTGATTAAGACCCTTTTGACAAAATAAATAACAAGATTAGGAGCATTAACTTGTTTCGATAATGCATGTATTTATAACATCCTTGGTACAGTTTTGAATCTCGTAAATAATTACATGGTGGGACTGGGATTATGATTTATCCATCCAAATTCTGCATTGCATAAAATAATTCCCTTCGTACATTTGATAAAAGGAAAATTCAAAAGTGGGGGCACTAAAAATAAACAAATAATATTCATCTAGGCCCACAAAAGTATCTTTTTAATTTAAGCTTAATAAATTAAAATAAAAAAATTTTAGAAATAATTGCATCGGGGACAAATGGTCACGATTGACGGTCATTCGTGAGAGTGGGACCCGACTTCCTGAATTCAGAAAAGAATTCAACGTCCCTGATCTGATTTTAAATCTCTGAAAGCATCGAGTGAAAGCCCACGTGAGCCGACATCTATACACATAGATATCTCGTACTACTATTGTCTCGACTTTCCAGACCTCGACTCCCCGTCTCAACTTTTTTTTTTTTTTATATTTTTAATATCATTCAAGATATGGTGAAAATTAAATCATGATTGATTGGAAAAATACAGACTCTTACTAAATCACTTAAATTACGAGGAAAAATAAAATATATTACAACTTTCAATTGTAAATATTAATTTGATTATAGGTATTAAATATAATGTCAATCTTTATAATATGGATATGTTCCCTACGTCTCTAGTCGTGTCCAAGGGAATAAAAATAACAATAATATAATTAAATTACACACAATCTAACATACTTTACTATTAACTACGATGTTTTGAAAATTAAATCGAATATAAAATTAAAATATCAATTAAATTGTGATTTAACTAAATTTAATAGAAATTCCATCGAATTATTGAATTTTATTAAAAAAATAATTTATAAAAAATTAAAAATATAATATAGATAAAACTATGTAATAAAATTAAAAAAATAAATTTTGAAACGTGTATATCATCAAACATTAATTAAAAAAATATTAATTTTAAACCCTTCACTATTCATAATAAATAATAAATACAATTTATAACAGCAAATACATACTTTTATTAATTAAATAACGTTTATATTTTGCATATCATTTTTATATTTATTTCATTAGATTAAATATACAAAATTTATAAAAATATTAATTAAAAAATTAACATTCAATTTTATTAAAATTTAAATTTTTTCATGTAAAGAATTTTTAATTAAATTTTAAA
>CANXYI010426288.1:0-14993 GCA_948208565.1 Hura crepitans | reverse complement strand
CATCTAACTAGTAGATGGATAATGCAAGAAGAAAAATAAAATCAGCCCAAATGACCAAAAATAGTATTTTTTATGCGAAGCAAAAATAAAAGCATGAACAAAATTAAAGGAAAACAAGCAATCTCACAAATACAAAAATATGGCATAAATAATTTACCACATCTAACTAGTAGATGGATAAAATGCAGAAAGAAAAATGAAAAATAGATGAAAAATGGGTCGATCAACACACCGGTATATTTGCCTTCATAATGATCTCAGATCGGATTGAAAATAGTGCTTGAATCTTGGAAAAACCCCAAAAAATAGAGTTTGGAAGAGTATTTTTGTGTTTTTTTGTTATGTTTCTCTCTCTAAAATATTTTCTCTCTCCTCAAATTAACCGAGCTTGGCTCAAAATGACCCAATTGGCTTTTAGACACGACCCCGAGGTGAAAATTGGGTGTTTTGCTTGAAAACGGCCGTTTTTCAATGCAGTAATGGACAATTGGCCATTTCCAACGGCGAAATGCCCATTTTGGGCAAAACGGCTGTTTTGGCTGTTATGGGACTAAATGGCCATTCCGCACACGAGAATGCCCGTTTTGGGGTAAATGGTCCAAACAGCCATTTTTGAAGCCAAAACGGCCGTTTTGGGCCCAAAACGAGCATCCCACATATAGGACGGCCCGCTTTGGGGTAAAACGGTCAAAACAGCCATTTTCACGTGGAAAACAGCTGTTTTTTAAATTTTTTTTAAGAAAATGTTTTGAGATCTTCAGTTTGGACATAAAAAAAAAATCCATTTTTGAGATTTTTGTCCTTTTTATCATCATTAGGCAAACCAAACCTAGGAGCCCCAAAGACCCAGTGTCTACATATATGATGCAATTAGATTACTTAGGGTTATGATAGAAAGAAGAAATGTAAAGAGTAGAATGGAGAAAAAGGCCCACCAAGGAGGTTCAAGAAGAAATAGATAAAATTGTTCTTTATTTTTTTTGGGTTTGTAATTCATGCATACTACCTAAGGTTTAGCCCAATTGGTTTCCTTGGCTTAAGAAATCAGTGTAGTAAAAGCCCATAACTAAATTGTATATATTTAATGTGATTAAATATAAGTATAGATTTAATATAATTAAATATGTATGAGTATACCAAAGCATACACCAACCATGTATGTTGAGACGTAAATGGAAGAAATCCCTCAATAATATAAGACTTGCAAGCCTTCCATTAGTATGAGTTAAACCAGAGTTCTTTTTAATTTTGGATTGTTAAGCATACTCAAGCCCACACTACATTGGATATGTTTAAATCATATTAATAAGTCTATCTTAGCATGGTTATTAGTTTGTTGAGCACACTTAAGGCTAATAATCATGAGACAGATTGGGGAAATATGTATGTGATACATATGCATCAAGTGTTAATAACTTAATGATCAATAGTTTTATATGATGCAATTGGCATGTGATGCCTACCATTTAGTTAACAGTTGGCCTTGTTGAGCATACTCAAGTTTTTAACCTTAACCAAAATGGATACCGACCCACTAAAAGAGCTTCTAAAGGGCTTTCTCAGATCAACTAGTGAGAGCTATTTATTCATAATAAAATAGTGGCATTAATACGTGATTTTTAAAGACCTTAAAATTGTGGCATACATATACATGATCATACACTAACATGCTTTCTTTTTTCACATGCAACATCACTACTATAATGTCTTCCAACTTGAATTTATGATCCATACTTGAGGCTAATAAGCTTACTGGTTTTAATTTCATATATTAGCTTAGAAACCTTAAAATTATTTTGAGGAGTGAAAAGCTATCCTATGTCATTAAGAGGCTAATACCCACTATCCCTACTGATGATGCTTCTATCAACGTGCAGCAAGCATATCTAAAATACATGGAAGACATAGATGTTGCTTCATCCATTATGCTATCATTTATGTCTCCTATGCTATAGAAACACATGAGCATATAGATGTTCCTATAATTCTACTTCACTTCAAAAATTTATTTGAGAAGCAAAGTAGGACTAAGAGGTTTGAGATCTCAAAAGACCTATTCCACTGCAAGATGATAAAGGTAACTTCAACCACCCAGCATGAGCTAAAAATAAATGGGTACATAGAGCATTTGGTATCTCTAGGTTTTATGATAGATGTGGATTTAAGTATAAACTTAATATTTCAAAGTTTGCCTGATAGCTATGCAAGTTTGTGCTTAATTATCCGATGAACAAAATCAAATCTACAATCCTTAAGCTAATCAATATGCTTAAGACTACTGAAGATGCTATTAAGAAATAGTCTTTTAAGGTAGTCATGGTTGTTAATTCATCTTTTTCTAAGTATAAGAAAAAGAAGAAGAGCAAGAAAAAGACAATTGGTACTTAAGGTGGGATTAGCAAGAAAAAGGGAAAACAAGTTATTGTTACTCCTTCGGCTTTTGGAAAAAAGACTACCATAAAAGGCACGTGCTTTCATTACAAAAGTCTAGGCATTTGAGGCATAACTACAAGGCCTACTTAGAGTCTCGTGAGAAGGAGAAGCAAGGAGTTGCTTTGACTTCAGGTATTAATGTGATTAAAATTAATATTAGTATTGCTATTGATAACCAAACATGTGTATTAGATACTAGATGTGGTTCTCAATTAGTTTTTTCTGTGCAAGGACTAAGAGTAGTAAGAAGGTTGAAAAGGGAGATGTGGACTTATGCATAGAAAATGGAGCAAGAGTTATTGCATTAGCTATAGGATCATATCATCTTATTTTTCCTTGTGGGCTTGTATTAATTTTAGACAATTGTTATTATGTTCTTTGTTTGTCTAGAAATGTTATTTCAATTTCTTATCTTGTTGAACAAGGTTTTGATATTTCCATTAATAAGAACAAAGGTTATTCTATTTACTTGGATAATGTATTTTATTATTCAAGTACAATATGTAATAGAATTTATGTTTTAGATAAAGATAAAGTAGTATATAACATTAATACCAAGAGATCTAAGATAGAAAACCTTATGCCATCTTATCTATTGTCACCTTAGTCATATAAATGGGAAACGCCTAGCTAAGTTACATAAGGAGGATAGCTTGGGATCATTTGATTATGAATCATATGATACATGTGAATTTTTTTTTATTAGGCATGATGACAAAATCACCTTTTCTAGAAAGGGTGAGCGAGCAAGTGAGTTATTAAAACTCGTACATATAGATTTTTGTGGTCTAATAACAAGACATGCATTAGAGGTTTCTTATACTTCATTACCTTTATTGATGATCACTCATAATATGGGTAATTGTACTTAATGAAGTACAAGTCCTAAGCCTTTAAAAGTTCAAAGAATTTAGAAACAAAATTGAGAAACAACTTAGAAAGAGTATTAAAACTCTTCAATTTGATCGAGGTGGTGAATACTTAAGTTAAGAATTCTAGGGTTATTAGAGAGATAATGGCATCTTGTCTCAATGGACTCCTTTATATACACCACAACATAATGGTGTATCTAAAAAGAGAAATGGAACACTATTAGATATGGTTTGATCCATGATAAGTCATGCAAAGTTACCAAAGTCCTTCTAGGGCTATGCACTAGCTTAAAGCTCAGTCTGATATACGCTTATTTATAAGGTATCCAAAGGAAACTTTAGAATACTACTTCTATCATCCTTTAGAACAAAAAGTGTTTTTTTCAAAGCATGCAATCTTTATAGAGAAAGAGCTTCTCATGGAAGACAATGGGTTTAAATTTGAACTTAATGAAGTTTAAGATCCATAAATTAAAGCAAATCAACCGACTGATCCTGGTTCTATTACTCATATTGATGAGGTAATAGAAGAACCTATGGAAACACAAATTCCTAGATGATCTACTAGGGTTAGGACTATTCTTGAGAGATATGGATTTCTCATTGACTAGGACAAGAAAGTGACCATAGTAGAGACTATTTATGAGGAGGTTATAAAGAGTTCAGAATTAGACTCATAGCTTAAGGCCATGAAATCTAAAATGGATTCCATGTATGATAACTAGGTATTGACCTTGGTTAATCCACCTAAAGGGATACCTATAAAGCTCGATTAGTAATGTGATTACCCATAAGACTTACATGGAAGGTAATGTGGTTACATATAAAGCTCGATTAGTAGCAAAAAGCTATGATCAAAGACAAGGGATTGACTTTGATCAAACCTTTTCTCTAGTTGCAATGCTTAAATCCATTCGAATTTTTCTTGCCATTACTGCTCATTATGATTATGAGGATGTAAAGACAGCATTCCTTAGTGAAAAATTATCAGAGGAAGTGTATATAACATAATATGAAGGTTTTACATCCAAAGATGGCAATCAAGTCTGCAAGCTTTAAAGATCCATTTATGGATTAAAGCAAGCATCTAGGATCTAGAACATCTATTTTGATGACACAATTAAAGAGTTTGGTTTCTCATAAATTATGGATGAACCATGTGTTTATAAGAAGCTAAATGGGAGTGCAATCATTTTTCTTTTGTTATTTATAAATGCCATACTACTAATATAAAACGATGTCTCTATCCTTTAGTCAGTCAAGATTTGGCTAAGTAAACAATTCTTTCTGGAAGACCTTGGAGAATTAGCCTACATCTTAGGGATCAAGATCTATAGAGATAGATCCAGAAGGTTACTTGGTCTTTTACAATCTACATACATAGACAAGATGCTAAAGAGGTTTAGCATGGATCTCTCTAAAAAAGGTTATATTTCTGCATGGATCTCTCCGAGAAAGGTTATATTTCTATGTTGCATAGGAAACACCTTTCTCAATTTGTGTCTCCTAAAACACAAGAAGAGAGAGAGCGTATGAGTAGGATCCTATATGATTTGGAAATAGTATCTATCATGTATGTAATGTTATGTACAAAACCTAATGTAGCATTTGCTCTAAGTGTCACCAACAGATTCTAATCCAATTATAGAGAGGAACATTAAGTGGTTGTCAAGAATATCCTTAAGCACTTGAGAAGGACTAAGGATCTATTCTTGGTTTATGGAGAAAGAGATCTATAGGTTACTGAGTATACAGATGCCAACTTTCAATCTAATAAGAATAACTATAAATCTCAATCTAGATACATATACATTATGTATGGAGGAGTAGTTTTTTGAAGAGTTCCAAATAGGATACGACTATAAATTTTGCCATTGAAGTATAATACATAGTAGCTTTTGATGCAACTAAAGAAGCCATTTAGATTAAGAAGTTCATTACTTAGCTTAGAGTGGTTCCAAGCATTGTTAATCTGATACCTTTGTATTGTGATAATAATAGGGCTATTGCACAAGCTCATGAACCACAATCCTATCAATAGTCCAAACTTATTCTTCAATGCTACCATTTGATTAGGGAGATCATCAGTAGACAAAATGTGAAAATTGAAATGGTCCTCACAAATTAGAACATAGCTAATCCTCTAACAAGGGCACTATCACAAGGAAAGTTTAATCAATATGTAAATGCAATGGGCATTAAGTACCTAGGTGATTGGCTTTAGTGCAAATGGGAAATTGTTAGAAGTATGCCCTAGAGTTCATGTGATAGGGTAGTATTCATGTATTTAAACCTTGTGAATTAATAAAATAAGGCATTTCTCTTTATATCATGGTACTTTTATATATTACTTATAATTCTTTGTAACATCTTAAACCATGATATAAAGTCCCTAGTATATAATCACACTGCAGAGGAAATCATAAAGTGTTCATGATGCAACATTCTTATTACATGTAAATGTGATATACCTAAATATCCTTGATCATAGTATTAACAAGATGGGACATTATTAATACGTATAGATCAGTAGATGTTATACATCATAATTGGATTAAACAGTAGTTCTCATAAGCTATAAGTATAGAAATGCTTAGAGTTAACATGCGATTGCTTACTTAGGAAGTAAGTACATCGGAGACCTACCATGAGACCTTTACATGGATACTTAATCCATGTCAATGAAATTATCTGATCATATCAATGGTGCAAGTATCCTTAGACATGAGATCACTAACTGTCTTAAATATGGAGTGACATACTTTGATTCCAAAGCTTTTACTTTGAACAAGAAGTATACATATTGAAGTGATTGGGTATGCTATAACATATTTGAAGATAGGGTAGTGATCAAAATAGGATTCACCAACCCAAATTATAGTGGGGAGTTTATCTCACAGTTCTAATGAGTAATCTATTTTCAAAAATCTCTAGCTAGAGCAAAGTCCCATAAGTGAATTGGATTCACTAAGGACATTTTGGGAATAAAGGTGAAATTATCATAACAATATGTCCTGGTCTTAATTAGACATACTTAGTTAAGCTATGAGTTGACACAAGTCCATACTCAAAACTTGATGAGGTAAAAGATGGTAAAAGGAGTTCATTGCACCGTACTTGTATATAGAAGGGTTATGTAAAACTACTTGACTTTCTAGCTTTTGGATGGTCATGATGCATGGCTAGATGCCTTTCTTGACTTGTATACAAGTGATGTATCAAATAGTGAATTGATATTAATTTAATAAGATTGAATCTATAGAGTCTCAGTTAGACTAGGACTCTATTTTACTGTGTATTGCCATGTTGTCCTAGAAACCATAGGGTCATGCACATAAAAGAAGTTTGAGGAAGATTCAATGAGATTGAATGTTATAATAATATGAGATATCATTGGAAAATTAATTAAGAAAAATAAATAAGCAAATGGGCTTGGGGACCCATTTGCTGATGTGTAGTCCAAAAATTAGGTTTTTAGACTTAGGTCTTATTGTGTCTAAATTTTAGTTGTTCTTACATTTGATTTTTTATGGGCTTTTAAAATATCTAAAATCCCTTAAATCAAAGTAATTATTAATCTAAAATATGGCCTATAAGTGCCACATAGGATTAATGAAATGGGGCAAAAGCAGATTACACATAAACCTATTAAAAGGCTTATGCACATAAGACTGAATAAGGCCTAATGTGTAGGTCCATTCTAGTCGAACTTAAGGTAGATTTTGAGTGCCAAAATTTTACCTAAAAATGATTTATTTAAAGTATGAATCACCCATATAGCTATAGCCACCATATGCATATTTTCTAGAGCAGAAATTGCCATAGAGAATAATTGAGAACACACAAATTTCTTCTTCTTTCTTCATCCACTTAAAAATCCTACTAGCTCCCAGATTTTCAAGCTGCTCTTTTCTAAAACTTCTTATGTGGATTATCTTGGAGGTGTTTCTAAAAGAGCATTCCTATGGTATGCAACAACCCAGTGAGAAGTGCTCATGAAATGAATCTGCTATCATACTTTATGGTAAATCACAAAATGCTGCTAGATTTGTTGTTTAATATGTATTTTAAATTATTCGGGTCCATTTTCTTCGCTGATTTTTCTCAAATTTTTAATTTTTCCACTATGTATGATGGAGAAAAAATAACACATACCACTTTTCAACATGTTTCCTAGGATTTATCATATTAACAACTTCACATTATTACCACCAATCAAGGATAAGGGAGTTTGTAGAGTAAAAATCTTTACTTATATTGCTCTTTTTGATTGACCATCCTTGAATTACAAATACACACTTGGTACATGCCAATCATATCATTACATAGACAATATCCCTATTATATACATCAAAATCAATTTAGCAACATGCTCATATACTAGTCACCAATTTCCATGTATTTAGGTTTATGCATTTCTAATCATTACACATACTACGTATTCGGCCAACACAACACATACCAAACTTGATTTTTCATTTAACATAATAACAGTGCTTATATAACATTAAACTATCTTGCATTTCATCTAACAATTCCATAACATACATATACATTCTTAACACAAACACACTTAAATCACAATGTAGCTTATATGATCTTAGATATACATACCTATCAAGCCCAAAACAACTTAATTTGATCAATCTCTTTTTATCTTTCCTTTCCCTCCATTCCTTCCTTCTTCCACAACTCACATAATACCCATGCATAAGAAAAATTCGTAAAAAAATCAATAAGCATCCAAAATCAAAATTAAGCTTAAATAACTTTAATTAAAACCAAATAAAAACTTTAGAAAAAATGCCAAACCTAAATCTCAAGGCTTACCCGAAGAATTGAACACCATTCCTCCATGAACATAAAACCTGAAACCTCTTAAGCCAAAACACCTTAAATCTCCTTCTCTATTCTTCTTGATTGGTTTTCATCCATTTTCCTCTTTCTCTTTATTTTTATTGAATTCCAACATAATCTGAGACTTAAATCCCCGACTGTGTTTCCTCTTCCCACTTAATTAACTCTATTTGGCCACTACAGTTATAGCTCTATAATGCTACAATTATAATTTTACAGCAAATTGTAGTCATAGCTCCACACTTTTACAATTTCACTTCAGCAGTAGTGTATCTATCTCACGACTCAAGGGAACTCATTTCCCTTGTAGACACACACACATAGAGAGAACAACAATTATACCTAAAACTAGTTTCAACAACCACTAGCTATCCTTTATTCTCAATCAATAAATGTTGATTTTTTTAAAAAAATGCTGCTAAAGACTATGATCACTCATTTCTAGTTTTTCCATCTAACTCGAAAGTTTTCTTAAGTCTCGAATTATATTTACTGCCAATCACTAGAAATTGATTTCCTCGTTTCCTCTCTTTGATACATCCTGTCATTTGAACTCAATTACATTCTTTGCTAGTTCTACTCCTCACCTCATCATTTATCTGTTACTCTTTAAATTTTTTGGTTTCAACTCCTTGTAATTATAATAATTGACAAAGAAAGGAAGATATGTAGAATTTGCCTTCAATCTAGTATAGAATGTCAGTTGAATTTGTAGCAATATTTTATCCTCTCCTATTTGCTACTTGAACCTAAGATATAAAATGAAAAGACAAATATGGATTTCCCAGTTCTTAGGTAGAAAATTGAGTCTAGGTTGAATCTCTACCTCCGTCAGCTTAATTTGATTTAGCTCTTTTCCCTTCTCCTTGTGTGTTGTACTGTCCGCCCTTCCCTTGCAAATCCTTAGTGGCAGCATAAAGAACAAAAAAAAGAAAGGTCGATAGGAAACTTTTCCCTTCTCAAAAATTTTGGAAGACTGAATAAGAAAAAAAATCAGCCCTCAAATTAGTCTTATTAACATTACTAAGTTGTTTCTATATATGTTGCACATTCTAGCCCTTTTCCACCTTATAATCCACTTTATTTCTTTAAACATTCATCACTTAATCCTTATCGAATTTTAAATAATCCTTTATGTAATTCAAATTATACACTTTAAATTTTTAATACCTGATTCCTATTTAAGAAAATTAATACATTCTAAAACCCTGGGATTTTGGAGCATTATACCCCTTACTCTACTGTCTACCCCCTCATGAAAAACTCTACCTTAGATTATACAGTTTAGCAAACTGTGTCCAGGAGGTCTTGCCCTTCTTGTAAATGCTAGAGGTATTTTAATAGGATTGTCCCCACTTGTTCTATTATCTTTCTTTCCTAAAGAACTCTCTCTACTTCACCTGTTCCATATTAAGTGTCGCACTTACCAACTTGGTAAAATTGTCTATCTTTTATCCTATAATGTGAACTCTAATGGAATCATTCAAGCCATCTTCAAAATGACAACACTTTTTAGCTTCATCTTCCACCATCTTTGGTGTATATCTACTTAAGTTCAAAAATTCTCTCTTATATTGTGATACTAAGAGTTGTTTCTACCTCAAATGGATGAATTCCCTTATCTTATTCTCTAAGTAAATCCTTCTAATATATCATTTTTTGAAGGTAGAAAGGATGTGATCTCAAGCAAGGAGTTATAAAGGGTGGCAAATTTCTGCTTGTCTTTTCATTTTAAGCCACCATTAATGAACTTTTTCATAAAGTAAAGATATAGCACTCTCCATTTTCTCTTCTATAGTGTAATGCATGCCATCTAAGATCCTCTCTATCTTTTCTAACCAAAACTTGACAGCCAAAGCATCATTATCTATTTTCCTTCGAAATATTATGCACCATTCTTGTAGAGCCGTTCTCTCAAAGTTTTTATAGGTAAAGGAGGTTATGGCTAGGGGCAGGTGGCACCAGTATAGCCCCTGTGACCTATCTCAAAAGGTCAGTCACCTTATGACACCCCTCCTACCAATATCCAAAGACATCAACTATAGGTGTGCCATATTATATGCCTAAAGCACCAATAGCTTATCATATACACACTTCACCTGTAATTGCATTCACACATACAATTGCACAACATTCACATTCATCAACAAAGTAATTCATTGATTAAAACCAAATGTTTATCAAAAATTTAAAAGGCCCTCAAAACTGGCCAAATCTTTTATTTACAAAACCTAAATGATATACTTAAAAGTTAAATTAGTAAAACAAATAGATGTACCTAAAATTTTGTACAAATCTAATAAAATAATGGATAAATGCTAAACAAAAATTATAGCTGGTATGATTAAAATGTAGCTGTAAACCCCACTTGTAAGGCTTTCTCTATTAAACTTAAAGTCTTTAACCTACACATGGAAACACCAATGTGCTAAGCAAAGCTTGCTTAGTGGTACATAAACCATTCATGATTACCACTAAACAACACATACATCAAAGCATAATAACATATTTTCCATATGCATATGTTACATAGCCATATAGTCATAGTTTTCACAATTTTGCATATATATACATTTATGCATGTTCTTACCTCGCTTACCTCTTAAGTATTTGCCACTATGCATGGTCATAGCATTTTAAGTATGCATAACATTTATGTAAAATGCAAGTATATCATCTAATTCATATATGTTTGCTTGTCACAATTATATGCCAATATTACATCATGTTTCATTTGTCATTAAATAAGTAGGTGTCATTACTTCTCCTTAATTACTTAGCCTAATGTATCTTAGACCACTATAAATTGGATAATGGGTTATACAATGTCCTCAAAACTTATACGTGTACACCCACAATGCAATGAACAATTACATAGTACTATTCGAGCTTACATGGTCATGTCCACTAGTAAATAGTTATACAGTACCCTCAAGGCTTACGTGACTATACCCACTAAAAAAGCAGTTGTGTAGTGTTCTTGTAACCTATGCAGCTACACTTGCCACATTAATGCCAAATAGGTGACAAATATGCAATACTACTAATACCCTATAGTATGCCAACTTATCCCAATGATATTGTAAGTCTAAATATACATAGGCTTCTTAATTGTTTATCATAGTTTAAGAGTTATTTACATTTAAAGGTATGCCATTCTAAAGCCACATACTCATTTACCAATGATTGTTCTTGTTAGCTCATGAGCTTAAGTGATTCATAAACTTGATCATTTATATGTCACATTTATTATACATGTAGCTCATATTCATAGTTCATTTTTATGTTATGGTCAAACATCATGCCTTGCATCACTATACATAATACTTCACGTTACAGTTTAACAATTCAAGTAAGAATCTCAACATGGGACAAGGTACTTTTGCACTCTTACCTTCATATAATGTTCTATTTCTTATAATCATAAACTCATGTAAGGTTCATGTAATATTTGCAAGAAATTCATTTGAGATTATGCCATATTGATTGAAAAGCATAGGTGCCAAATGAACTTGTAAAACCTTTGTACAAGTAGTTCAAACTAAAATTATACAAAAATAATAATTTAGTTATTTTGCATATAATATTTACTTGTTAATCAATTATTTCTCACATACATGCTCTTGAAAAATCATGCGAATTCTTGCTTATAATTTAGTTATAATTATTCCAAAATTATTTAAAAATCTTTAGTGTCAAATGATGCTACAAAACCCTTTAAAAATAGTGAAGTAAGGATTTAAAAACATAAGTTTTCTACCACTGTTGAAAGGTCACAACTATGAGTCCTCATGGTTTATGGCCGTGAGTCCTTAGTTTTTCCAAAGATTATTTACAAATTGTGCAGGGATCATAGCCGTGAGGCCTACAGTTTAGCAGATACCAAACACGATTTTCAAATGAATTTTGCAAAAAATTCATCCAATTCAGACCAAAATCATGCAATTCTCAACACCAAATTATTCCTAATCAATTTAAGTAATTTATAGGATTTATTTCCACATGAACACATCAAATTCATATAATTTAACATCAAATTCATAAAGAATTTGTAGAAATTTCAAAATAATAAGAACAAGAACCCTAAGTCATAAATTTAGCATGTTAATAATTGAAATCACAAATTGGTTTATGCAATTACTATGAAACTCACTAGAAGACATGTAGGAATCCATTCTAGGCCTCAAAAATTTATTTCCCTATTGAATATACCTTTGAACCTTCACCTCTTTCTACTTTTTCCATAAGAATAGCAACCCTAAAACACAAACAAACAATAAATATTTATCAATTGGCAGTAATAATCAAAGAAAAAGGAGTAGATGAAGTAGCATCATGTTAACTTTAATAAGAATGCAACCAAAACAATAGAGTAGCCCTTGAATGTGATGAACAATGGAGAGGAATGAAGAACATTAATTTTTCTTTCTCCCTCTAACTGTTCATTTGGCTATTTATATGGGTTGAATGGATGGCTAGAATTACATCCTTGACATCTATCTAATGGCTACACTTCATGATTAAAACCTTTATCATAATGCAAAATTATATATTTTTTTTTATAATCCTCTATTTATATAAAAATTACAATTATGACCTTGATTCCATATTTAAATTTTGCCAATTATTTTTTTGAGGCGTTACACACCTGTTGAAGGAATGCAACTTGAGCTTGTGCTAGCATTCCTTAGGAAAGCAGTACAAATGCCTCTTACGAAGGCCAATCACCCATGCTAAATTGACTATTTCTTCCAATAACTCAACTTGGGGTTGTTAAGGTTTAGAATCTATTTTTGCCTACAAAAGAGAGAGGAAAATTACATCAGACTTATGCTCAAGTGTTGTGCAGTGCTATGACATTTAATGAATTAAGTCAAAATGTATAAAATACTATGACATGCTTGTCTTATTTATCTCCTTAAACTCTATCTAACCTAGAATTGCCTAAACTTAAGCTTTAATACCATTAAATGTAACACTTATTACTCGATCTATCAAAAAATCAAGTGAAACATACACGACTAATACAAGACCTGCAAAGAGTGTGTTTAAATTTTTTACTTTCAAAAACTTCACTTACAATTAACCATAAAGTTAGAAAACAATATCTATACACCGAGAACCATTTACAACTAAGGGTTATCATTTGAAAATTTCGACAACATAACAATTATCCAAGCACTACTCGAAAAATTTTTCCTGTAAGAACATAACACTCATATACAAATTTTTATTCCAACAATCAACTACTAGCATATCAACCTCAAAACAACAACACTCAGCAAATCACAAATATCATACACAACCCCAAGCACATACTATATCATTCTATATCCACATACTTACCCTGTCATTCTCATAGTCATACATATCTAAGTTCAATCTATACATACATATATTATTTACAACCTATAATGATAGAAGTGACAAAAGCACATAGCTTGGAAAAATATATGCGAATTACTTATCACCTTTACATATACCCTAAATGCATTCTATCCTATATGTCATGCATGAGTAATAGTGTAACACCTATAAGATAGAGTTCTATAAACAGTACCTTCTGGGCCTGAGTGATGTTCCCTATAGTGCGAGGCATCGTCACGAGGCCAGAAAGGGGCCTATTGGTCATAAAACATTGACGAGCCTAAAAATGGGTAAAATGAATGAATTTAAAAATTTAGTAGAACCAATAAATCATTTTAGGTTAAGAACTAGTGAATGAGGAGATGAAATAAGTTTGTGCCGGGACAGCTTCAGGATGTACCTAGACGGACCCAAAAATACCATACCCTGAACCTTAAAAATTCCAATGAATATGATGGAGAAGGAATTTTAATTTTTTCAAGTCATTTTATATTTTTTCTAAATATTTTATTCTAGCAGGTGAATAGAGTCAAAAAGTCAATAGTGCAATTTTGACTTGAAATTTTATGTGGGCCTTAGTGACACTAATCGAGAATTTTTAAAACTAAAATGTATATTCTTGTAGGTCCAAAGAATTTTTTACGAATTTTTGAAGTTTAAAAAGAAATCGAGAGAAAACAAGCCGTCGGATCGCCATGTGCCACGATCGAGGCCACCCACCTACCCCTATATAAGGGCCCACACATGTGCAAGGGTCACATGTGTGAAACCTTCATCTTTCACCTCTTTATCAACCCGACGCCACACACTCTCTCTCATTTATTTTTTTTCTTCATTTTCTCTCTCCTCCTGCCACCAATTTTCACACAAATTATAGGGTTCTTGACCTCTATGACCTCCTGAAGCCAATTCCTCTGATAGAAAGTGAAACAGAGGCTAACAAGAAAGAAATCACACCTTGGTGAATAGTATCAAATTCTTGTGTAAGTGTTTTTAATTCAATTTTTATTTTTATTTTAGCTAGGTTAGGAAATTCTAAGAATAGCCATAGTTTTAGAGTTCCATTTGGAGGTGTGTAGATTTTTTTAGAATTTTTCTAAGCTAGGAATGTGAATGTTTATGTTCTGAGGAAGTCATTGAAGGAGAGCAAGGTTTCAAGCCTTTAAGTGGTGGAGCAAAGGGTGTTTTCACACCCTAGGTATGTGGAATAGATTTAAATTGAGTATGTCAATTGGTTTACCATGAAATTTTGCACGTATTCAGTATGGAATTGTAAGTTTAGTGTGTTAGGTATAATATTGATGTAAACTAATGGTATAACTATGTTAATAATGTCAAAATAATATGACATGCATGATAAATGGGGAAATTGGTTGCATGTGTGTGGACATAATGTGGCTGAATGGTGTGTGTGTATGGTATGGCATGGCAAATGATGTATATGGCATGTAGGCATGGCATTCA